>APFE031082928.1:140957-160757 GCA_000404065.3 Pinus taeda | reverse complement strand
CCCCCCCCCCCCCTCTCAGTATTATTTCCAACAATTGGTATCAGAGCAGGTCCTTCAGAGGAAGCTTGATCGCTTGAAGGAAAAGATCCATCAAAATGGCTAATCCAGAAAGAGAGGCACACATCAGGCCACCAGTCTTTGACGGGAACAATTTTACTCACTGGAAGATAAGAACCACTGCATATCTACAATCACTTGGAGCAGAAGTTTGGGGAATCGTAGAAGGAGGATACAAATTCCCATCAGCAACTCCTACAGATCTAGCAGAGAAAAAGCAATATGAGCTCAATGCCAAAGCTGTCACTGTCCTATTGAGCAGTTTGACACAATCGGAATTTATGAAGATCATGCATTTCAAATCAGCTAAGGAAATATGGGACAAAATCGTCACAAGCTACGAAGGAGATGATCAGGTAAAAAGAGCAAAGCTTCAAACTCTCAGAATCCGGTATGAAACTCTTAAGATGCTTAATAATGAAAGCATAGCTAATTATTTCCTGCGTATGGATGAGATTGTGAATTGTATGAGGGATCTGGGTGAAGAATTTGAGGAAGTTTTTTTAGTTGAAAAGGTTTTGAGATCTCTATCTGCTAAATTTGATTCTAAAGTATCTGCCATAGAAGAAAAGGAGAATGTGCAGAAAATCACCATGTCATAGCTTCACGGGATCTTAACTGCTTTTGAAATGCGACAAGAAGTACCACCAGAAGCCGCATTCGAAGTATCAGAGGAAGAAGATGAGGTAAATTTTGTCAAGAATCTTGAACGGGGAACTGGACGGTTCAAAGGTAAGCTACCTTTCAAGTGTTTTCTATGTGGTAGAGTTGGTCACTATGCTGCTAGATGCCCTCATAACAAAGGAACGTTATTTGAAGAAGATGGTAGAAGCTATTATACCCATATTACAAGTTCATTCAATGATAGTGAAGATATTAAAAGTCTCATGGCACGTGAAAAGAAGAATGCTTCATCCAATAATAGCAAAGATATTAAAAGTCTCATGGCACATGAAAAGAAGAATGCAGAAACTGAAGAAGTTGCCAAATTAAAAGAACAATTGGAGACAGAAACCAGGGTAAGGGAGAAATTGCAGGATATAGCAAAGGATCAGAGCACAACTATTCAGAGACTTGAATCAAAGATCCTCTCTCTAAAAGAAGATCTTGAAAATCAAGAACATGAAGTGATCAAACTAAAGCGACAAGTGGAAGAAGGGAGAAAAGCTGAAGAAGACCTAAGGAATCGGTATCTGAAAAAGGAAGAACAACATCAAGTTGAGGTAAACATCTTGAAAGGTAAAATAGAAGAAAAGGATAAGCTTTTACGATTTCAAGATAGTACTAAAATCTTGGATGATATTCTTAATAGTCAAAGGTCTCCTGCTATCAAGATTGGTCTTGGTTTTCATGAATATGTTGAAGGTGAATCTAGTTCACAAGGTGAGGCAAGAAACTCTAATGAGAAATCTGAAATGCCCAACAAGGAACAACCAAGGAAAGAAATTCCTCAAGGAAGGAAGATTCTTTACTCCTAACTATGGACGTGATAGACGATTATTTCCTCCACTGAATAATGTTGAATGTTATGTATGTCATAGTCTTGGACATGTTGCAGCCGGATGTAGAAGTAGAATGGTTCAAGAAAGATCAGCACATCCCAGGTATTTCAGAGGATATTGCTTTGCCTGCAATGCATATGGACACAAAGCAATTGATTGTGTTAGAAGGAACATGAAAAATGTAAGGTGTTATACACGCAACAACTATGGACACAAAGCAAGGGAATGCAGGAGCAGATTTCAAAATTCAAAACAAGAGGACCATACATCATTACAGTTTCAGGAATTGCAGAAGACAGAGACAGAAAAGTGTGGCATAACTCAGTCAGCTGACATAACAGACACAGGGGAATCTGAAAGTGATGAATTTCAGTATTCCTTGCATACGCTGATATAATGAAGACAAATAGCGTATATACGCGAGTTGCAGGCTGCACAGTCGCGTATATGGAGAAAAGGCAGCAGAACAGACCCAGGTTCAGTCATGGTTGGATCAGGCTCAGAGGGAGCAGTACAGACTCAGGAAATGGTTCAGACATGGTTGGCTCACACTCAGGGGGAGCATATTCTTCAAATAATTCATTGTTGGCATTATGGTTAGAAGTTGATGATACATCAAAGGAATAGTATGGCAGGCCGATGCTTATGGTACAGATCTAAATGGTTGGTCTTAGAACCTGCATCTGCTCAGGGAGAGCATGGATAGATTGGTGCACTTTGGCATATACAAAAGGGAAGCCAAATCAGAAACTTTAGCATGTACTTAGGGGGAGTATGGACGACAATATGGATAGTATTATCTTGGTACGCCCTTTGCCCTTGATGTCAAAGGGGGAGAGTGACTTGGTGTGGTGGTTGCCATCAAGTCCAAAGGGGGAGATTGTTGGCATTATGTTTCAAGTGTTGTCCTTGATGGCAACTCACTCAGAGGTTGGTACAGGTGCTCAAAGGTTGGTACAGGTGATGGCAACTTAATCAGAGGACAGATCTCAGTACAGCAGGACAAGAAAGAGATATACGCAGGTTCATCAAGGAGAATCTGCGTGTACACGCAGGTTGGATTCATTAAAAGCGCGTACATGTGAAAAGTACCTTTGGTCCGTGGCAGTTAGTCCTTGGAAGTTGTGCCTATGGTTTTGGACCATGGTGTCTCGACGGACGTGTTGATCCCTAGTTTCGAAGTTGATGGTATTGGTTTGTTATGGTTTTGGACCATGGTATTGAGCAAGGCCTAAGGCTATATAAGGAGAAGATCATTAGGAAAAGAGTATGTATGGAGTGTCTGATGGAGTAAGAGGATCGGGTATTGCTGGTTATCTGTTCGGGAAGTTTGGCAAGGGTCGGATCTGACAGTAAAGGCATAAGTAATCATTTCTAGATCTGTACGCGGGTTGCCTTTGGAAAAAGTGCATATACACGCGGTTTCGGTACAGTGTAGTAGCGTATGCATAATAAGGTTTGATATCTCAGGTTGCTGCTAATTCTGGTGGTTGTTGCAGAGTTCTGGTCTCTGGTTTGGGTTCTGTGTTCTTAATGACAGGGTTTCAGTGATTCAGTATTGGGTCGTTTAATGAATTATGATGCAAGTTTAGTGATGATTGTATTGCAGTAATGTTGTTTTGTACTCTTGGGTCCAGTCTGAAAATTGATGAACGTGTCCTTAAGATTGTATGGTCAGACCTACGTACTAGTAATGGATCAGCTAGTACAAGACTGGGGGGTTTAGCTCCCTTTCCCGAAGTAGTTGGAAAATGAGAGAGGGTTGTACCTCTGCAGGTTTGTAGCGCGCATACTGTAAAGGACTGCACAGTATATTGTAAAAGAAGTTTTCATAAAGAAGAAAGAAACGAATTGCAACAGGTGGTTTTCACCCACATTGGGTTTCCACCTTATATCATGGTGTTCATGTGTGTGGATCTTGTGTGATGTCCTGTTCTGTTATACTACACCTATTTACTGTTAATATGCTTAATAATGTCCTGATGCATTTACTGAAGATTAAGCTAACTAAATTATAAGATCTCTGGGTATACGCTATTTGCTTTAGACACAGTCGTGTGTATACGCTGGTTCACTTCATTGAAGTAGCGTATATGAATCTGAGTATGAAATTGAAAAGTTTTATTTGATCTGATAATACTGATTCACCCCCCCTCTCAGTATTATTTCCAACACCCTAGAAGGCAACTCATCTCTTCATATGAGGGAATTTTATTAAGGCTGTGTAATATATGTGTATTCTCCGAGCGAGAGGCAGAGAGGTGAGACTGTGAGAGAAAAAAGAGGATATTACAGTGGATCTACTGTAGGTTGTGTCTCTTCATTTTGCTAGATAATAGAAAGGAAGGGCTGGCTGTTCGGGGTGGACATAACCCAAACTGGGTGAACCACGTATATCTATGTCTCTCTTGTTTTATGCGTTTTCTCTGTTTATATTTCTGCAATATTTTATGTGTTCCATTTCTCTGTAATATATAATTTTCTAACAATTCGAAGCTCAACACCTTGGTCCTCAAGCGACTGAGGAAATTCAAGAAAAGGTTGTAGGTTTTAACCCCGTACAGAAATTACCTGCATACGAATTCTAAAACACAGAAAATAAGTAATGTGAGAGTAGAACACATAAAACACATATACACAGAGATTTTCCCCTGGATCCAAAACCGGGACTACCAGCTTGATTTTTCATTATGTTCCTTTCAATGTTACAATACATATTTATACATGCCGAAGCATCCAATACAATGGACCGAAAACCATCACGTCTGTTACTGGGAATAGTGTCCACTCGGATGCTGCTATTCCCACTAAGACTGGTAGCTATATTAGAAACAAACAAGTAAAGTCTACTTTCATTTTCCTTTATGAAAATAGATAAGAGTGGAACAAAGGAGACCAACCTTAGTCTTGTGCTTGATTTCCTTGTTTGATTCCTCTCCTTCCTGATAGAACTTTGCCGCTTCTTCTTCATCTGCCCAGCTTCAAAGAGCACCTGTGGAATCACAACAACATACTACTATCGAGGAACAAAGATCTGTATTCATAAATAATACAGGACCAGATATGTGTTAACCATACAAATGCATATATAAGCAAACATACAAGAATATGGAGGAAAACTTGAATAGTTTTATTAAGATCAATAATAGCAAGAGGATTACAACCATATGTTTTGACCCAGCATCATCCTCCAACAAGAAATCCCTTCTTCATTGTTGGGTATACGACCAAAGTCCCAGATTGACTAGAAGTGGGGAGGATCATGGGTATATAAGGATGGACAAATATCTCCATTGGTATGAGGCCTTTTGGGGTAAGTCCAAAAGAAAATCCATGAGGGCTTAGGCCCAAAGTGGACAATATCATACCATTGTCGAGATATGTGGTGTCCAAAGTCCTTACAAGTGGTATCAGAGCCATGCCCCGAAGTTAGCCAAGTGGATGAATCCTCGGAATGCCGAACGAAGGTGGTGGGCCCGAGTAATATCACGATGGGATCCGTGGATGAGCTCGGTTAGACAGGCGGTGTGCTCCGGATTCTTCATGGACGTGTCCTGGTCCCAACACGGTGAAGAGGAGTTGACCTGGGATAGAGCAAGCTCTCGAGGCAGGTGGTGTTCCATGTAAGGCGTGTGCTTCCAACGCATTGGAGCGGAGAATCCTGGTTGGTAGAGAGTGGACGGATGGATAATCATTTGAGGGGAGGCTCGACGGTCCTTTGTTCGAGGGGAGGATTGTTGGGTATACGACCAAAGTCCCACATTGACTAGAAGTGGGGAGGATCATGGGTATATAAGGATGGACAAATATCTCCATTGGTATGAGGCCTTTTGGGGTAAGTCCAAAAGCAAATCCATGACGGCTTAGGCCCAAAGTGGACAATATCATACCATTGTGGAGATATGTGGTGTCCAGAGTTCTTACAAGAACAACTTATTCAGTCAAATCAAACTATGTGAAAAAGTTATGATGTTACTTTTTACTCCCAATATTGTAAAATGAAATCAGAAAACACAGGAAAATTAGTAGAAAAGGTTGTGAGAACCTCAAAAAATGTATACATTCTCATGGAAGAAAATGAGGAGTGTTATTTGGGGAAACTTTATGAGATTTAGTTATGGCACAGAAGAATGGAACACTTGAATTATTATCATACTATAGAGCTCATAAAAACAGAAGAAGTAAGATACCTACCAAAAATTACAAATCCAAACAATACAATCTGCAAGTCATGCCAAATGGGGAAGCAAACTCGAGTGCCTTTCAAAACAAAAGAACCTGCATCCACAAGTCCTTTACAACTAGTCCATATAGATTTATGTGGTCCTTAGAGAACTGAGGCTCCAAGTTGTGATAAATATTTCATGTTGGTTATTCATTATTACACCAAACTTACTTGGGTTGCATTATTAAGAGAGAAATTAGAAACATTTGAAAAGTTCAATATTTTCAAATCCTTGGCTGAGAATCAAACTAGCTACAAATTAAGGTGTTTAATTTTAGAGAAATGTGGGGAGTTTATTTCAAATGGGTTTGATTATTTTGTGAATAAAATGGAAATAAAAGACAATTAATAATTGCAGGAACTCCTTAACAAAATGGAGTAGTTGAAAGACAAAACGGAACAATGCAACAAATGGCAAGAATAATGATGGATGAAAGAATATGCCATGGACATTTTGGGTTGAAGTTATTCATACAGTAGTCCATATTTTAAACAAATCACATCTCAAACCAAAAAGTGACAAGACACCTTACTAAATGTGGCATGGAAAACCAACATTAATAAAACACTTCAGAGTCTTGGAAGCATGTGGTACATCAAAAAAAATGATGATAAATTGAGTAAGCTTGATGCTAGAGTTGATTGTTCAAAATTTAGCAATAAAATCTCATATTGACTTTGCCTTGGTCAAACTAGAGAAAATTCGAATTTCTATTTCAACAGAAATCTTGGAGGTAGTTAACTGAAGTGACATGGAACTTGTCACTCAGTTAACGCAGTTAATTCGATTTGGGGAAGTTTGAGTTAATATTAGTATGTTTGATTGCTAATTTGTTGCAATATGTTTCATTTAATTTGAGTTATTGTCAGTTTAACTAGTTCTAACTGTCAGCAAAACTAGTGGAGGTCAAGTTGTGGAAGTGGAACTTCAACCATTGTTATGCTCTTGACCTGCGAGAAAATACCAAAATACCAAATATGCGAAGAAATATACCCAGAACATAGAACAATAAGAAATAATAGCATGTATTTTATTATTCCGAAAGGAAAGCAATGTTCACTTGCCTCTTCGAGGGGGCAACCTCCAATAAAGCTAGGCTCAATTACAAAATAAGACACGACGCTCCTCAAGGGGAGTCTCTATCCTTTATATAGGATTCATACATGCAATACCATGGTTCAGTACCATGGTTCTTATTAATACCATCTATCTAATACGATGGCCCATTTGCAAGTAACTGTGGTCACTTCTTTAAATGTGGGTCAACCACTTACAATTATTAATATGGGTTTTATTGGCTCTTTAACTAACTATAACTATGACTCGACCCTATTACATAAATAAGGGGGTTAGGGTTGGACCCTAACATGCCCTCCTCCATAAAAACAGCCTTGTCCTCAAGGCTGAAGTAGTGGAAACTGCTGAAGAACAGTGGCTAGTTCCCAGGTCGCATCTTCTGGAGAGGTGTCTTTCCACTTGACGAGGACTTCCTTGATCATGCAGCTGTGCAAGTGCCATTCTCACATGTCAAGAACTTGTTCAGGTTGGAGCCAGATTGAATCTTCGTCATCCAATTCTAGTAGACTGGTTTGAATTATGCAATGGTTCCCAACCACTTTCTTGAGGCATGAGACATGGAAGACGGGATGGATTTTTGAGTGGGTGGCAAGGCTAGCTTGTAGGCTACTTCTCCGATGCACTAAGTATTTGATACGGTCCATATAATTTTAGAGATAATTTCTGACAACCCTTGTCTTTGAGTGATGTTTACTTATATGGTTGCAGCGTCAAGAATACCTGATCCCCTTCTTGAAATTTTCACTTTGAATGATGTTGGTATGCCTATTGCTTCATGCGATTTTGAGCTTGATGGAGATTCTCTTTGAGGTGGGCCAGCATGGTTGCACGATTCTATAAGACTTGATCCACTACTTGTACCTTCGAGCATCCATGGATATAAGAAGTAGGTGAAGGAGGGAGTTGACCATAAACTGCTTCATATGGAGTCATTTTGGTGGTGGCATGATAGTTAGTATTATACCACCATTTGGCTAGAGGTAACCACTGTACCCATAGATGTTGCTTTTCTGAAGTGAAACACCTGAGGTAGGTCTCCAGACATTTGTTTATTGCTTCAATTTGACCATAATTTTGGGGATGATAGGAAGTACTGAGTTGTAGTTGGGTACCTTGTAGCTTGAAGAGTTCCTGCCAAAAGTTACTGGTGAAGATCAGGTCACGATCAGACACAATGGAAATGGGCATGCCATGCAATTTGAAGATCTAGTCCATGAAATATTGAGCCACCAAAGCTGGTGTAAAAGGGTGGGGTAGGGCACAAAAATGAGCATACTTAGAAAGTCTGTCCACAACCACCATGATCACTGACTTGTTGCCTGACTTCGGAAGACTCGTAATGAAATCCATAGAAACCTTCGTCCAGATTGAGGTAGGGATGGGCAATGGCTGTAATGTGCCTGGGGATTTGACTGTTTCTCCTTTGTGGCACTGACACACATCACACTCAGCTACAAAAGTAAGAATGTCCTTTTTCATGCCTATCCAAAAGAATGAACGCAGAGTGCGAGCATAAGTCTTCTGAAAGCCTAAATGGCCTGCAATGGGAGATTAGTGCAACTCTGCCAAAATGTGGCTTTTGAGGGTGGATGTTGGTGATATCACTACTTTGTCCTTTTAGCAAAGAATCTCATCCTGCCAAGAGTAGCCCGTTGTGGAATTTGGATTCGCCTGCAATTTATCAATGAGTTGGGAGAGCAAAGGATGTGAAAACCATTCCTTGCAAGCCTCTTCAATCCACTATGGAATGGGAAGAGATATTGCTAGTAGGGTGCTTTCCTCCTCAAATTGGCATGATAAAGCATCCGCTATGACATTTTTGTGCCCTTTCTTGTAAATTATCTCATAATCATATCCCAACATTTTGTCTAGCCATTTATTTTGTTGTGGTGAGGATAGGCATTGCTCCAAAAAATATTTAAGGCTTTGATGGTCTGTGTGGATTTGGAAACATCGCCCCAATAAGTATGGTCGCCAGGTATCTACTGCATGTAAGATGGCCATCATCTCCTTCTCATGGGTAGATTGTCCCAGATTTTTCCCACTTAGTTGTTGGCTAGTGAAGGCCAAGGGTCGACCTTCCTACATTAAGACAACCCCAATACCCATACCTGAAGCATCATATTCAATCACAAAAGATTTGGTGAGGTCAGGTAGTGCCAATACAGGAGTGGAACACATGGCATGTTTGAGAGCTATAAATGCTTATTGCACTTCATCATTCCAGAGGAATGAATTTTTCTTGAGAAGGTGAGTGAGGGGTCTAACAATGCGATCATAATCGCGGACAAATTTGCGATAGTAGCCGGTGAGACCCAAAAATCCTCTCAAGCTATTCAAGGTCTTTGGTTGAGGCCAATCCTACATTGCCTCGATATTTTTGGGATCCACCCTGACACCTTCATTCCCCATAATGTGGCCCAAATACTCAACTTCTTCCATGCCAAAAGATCACTTGGACAATTTGACAAATAATTTATGCTTCCGGAGCAGTTGCAAGAGCAGATCTACATGTTGAAGATGTTTTTCCCAGGTGAGGCTGTAGGTGAGGTTGTCATCAAAGAAAACAAGGACAAATTTTCTGAGATATGGTTTGAGCAGGTGATTCATGAGGCTTTGAAAAGTGGACGGGGCATTATAGAGACCAAATGGCATGACCAAGAATTCATAATAGCCTTCATGAGTTCGGAAATAAGTCTTTGGAATGTCTACTTCTTTCATGTGAATTTGGTGATAGCCTGAGCGAAGGTCGAGCTTAGTAAATAATTGAGCCCCATTTAGTTCATCCAGCGAATCATCAACAACCGAGATGGGAAATTTATCTTTAATCGTTACCTTGTTGAGGGCCCTGAAGTCTAGACACATATGCCATTCCCTATCTTTCTTGAGCGCCATGACCACAGGCGATGAATAAGGACTAATGCTAGGACGAATGACATCGGCTTCCAGGAGTTCCTTGATGATTTTTTCAATTTCATTCTTTTGGATGAAAGGATATCTATATGGGCGCACATTTGGTGGTTGTGCCCCTGGGACCAAAGTAATGCTATGATCATGTTCCCCTCTCAAGGTGGAAGCTCATGAGGCTTGTCAAAGACCTGCAAATGGTTGTTTAAGACCTATTGCATCTCAAGATGAATATGAAGAGAAGTGGGTTCGAAGGCCTGGATGGCATTAAATTGGGCTATAACTCCATGGTGGCTCTTTTTTAGCAATTTTTCCATCCTATGCGAGCTGATGATAGAAGGAGCACCTACCTGAAGTCCGCGGAGGGTATGTGTGTGGTTATTCTGCTTAAGGCTGATATATAACTCTTGGAAATCCATTGCAATTGGGCCGAGTGTGCAGAGCCATTCAGCACCTAAGACAATGTCACACCCACCCATGTTGATGGAAAACATGTGGGTCTTTAGGTGATAATCCCCCATTTGAAGTTTGACATTTTCACAACAGCCTTCACATTTCATTGTCCCCCCATCATCAATCTGGACCTGGAAATTAGAGACTGCTCTAACAAAAAAATGCACTGCTTCAGCGACTCTTTGATGGATAAATTTATGCGTACTACCACTATCAATCAAGACTACTACAGGGCGATGCTTAATAAAACCTCTGATTTTGAGAGTTTGGGGAGAGGAAATTCCTGCCAAAGCATGAAGCGAGATAATTGGTTCTTCAGGTGTAGCTGGGAGCTCAATGTCCAGCTAGTTGTCCTCATCTTACTCCTCTAGTCCCTCAAATGGTGGGGCTTCCTCAGATGAACTGTGATCAGTAGCATCAATTTGAAAGAATTTGGGTTCCTTGCATTTATGCCCCGGGGAGTATTTCTCATCATAGTAATAACACAATCCTTACTTTCTTCTTTCCCCCATTTCCGCTGGTGACACCTTTTCAACCTTAAGTGTTTGGGTAGTGCTCAAAGCCTGGGCGGGGTGTCCCTTGGCTATGAAATTTGGACGAGTCGACTGGGCCGCTAACACGTGTTCTACTTCACAAGCTATCTTGCAAGCTGCCAGCCATGAGACTAAGTGTTGCAATCAGACGTGGGCTTGTATGGTGTCTTGACAAAACATTCCAAGTAGAATTCATCTGCTATACCTCTTGTACGGAAGGCTAATGCTTCAAAGGCTTTAATATATTCTTGCACTCTACTTGTCTGTCGGAGCTTAGTAAGATGACCCAAAAAGTTAGATTCATGGTCAAAGCGATAAGAAAGGGATTTTGAGAATATCTGCCAAGTCACTGGCCTTGCATAGCAGCATTGATGCCACTACCACCATTGCCATCTTTCTTGGTCCAAGTACAGGCTTCCCACACTTAGCTTAGTCGCATCATCTCTGATGTGATTCAATGTGAAATATTGCTCCATTTGTGATAGCCATATGGCCAGATGAGAGCCATCACATTTATACATGTCCATCTTGGGTGGTTGAGGCTGGGACTGTTGGTGGTTTCCATAGAAGTGAAGGTAATGGCTAGACTCGTCCTCAAGGTTTTTATTAAAATCATATGCCTCTGATTGCTCCCCTGACCTTTGTGATTGTGTCATTTAAGGTTTGGATCTGCTTCGTTAATGCCTCCAAATTTTTTTCAAGGGTGTCTATCTTCTCATTGGCCATAGCTTGAGCTCTGGTTTGTACCGTGCACAGATCCAGTGCACTTGTCGTTACTATGAAAAAAATTGGGGCCACCTGAAATTTTGATGCTGACAAGTGAATGGTACCACCTTACTCAACCCGTCAACCCGATTCTTATGGGCTAAGTCTCCTATAAGCATCTAGGGAGGGTCTCAGACTTGTTTTTTTCCTTTTTTTATTTTAATACTCCGAAAGGAGTTTTACTCCTCGCTTAGGAATATTGCAGTAGCCGATTCCCAGAAACGTTAATTCTGCCCAGTGTCCTGCAAGAATCATGCCCAAGTGTAGGAGCCACACAAATAGTCAGATCTGTCGGTGAAACCCTCAACTGCAAAGTATGAGTAGGAATGTGGCAGTGATCAAACCCCTATTGCTAGATCTGAAAGGCGGATCTGATAGATTTGATTGGCGGATCTGATAGATCTGAATAGAGGATCCAATAGATCTAAATGGTGGAACTGATTGTTGTGGCTACGACAGAACCCAACCTGCTAGATCTGATCTAGCAAAGATGATGCGTGATCTAGAGAGAGACACGGGAACTATGGTCTTAGGGAGTGTCAGGTGCTACAGATCGCAATATACATAAGGGTCCAACAGTAGTACTCGACCCAATCTTTCAGGGCACTAACCAAGGAGGATCAACCATATCCTTAGCCATACAACCCGACTACCCTATTATACATGCAAGTAATCTCTGCAAGTGTTGTTCTCAGTGTACTGTAGCAGCAAAACGGCTGACAGTTTATCTATGGCGAGGTTTCAAGAGAGCCTAGGGGGCTTCCGATATACCCAGAGGGTACTTGGAAGATAGTCCGTGCGTGGTTCTGTCTAATGCATTACTACTTGAAGGGGTGCCCACAGGGGTTACAAGGGAGTCTAGCAAGCGTGACCACCTCTTGTATTTCCTGTGTGCATACCTCCCCAAATCTGCAGGTTTATGCGCTCAACGACAGATTTTGTGGTTTAAAGACACTGGAACACATCTCTAGCCAAAAATAATTCTGCTAAAAATGGAGATCCCACCTGCCCTGGAAAGTGCTCTGGTACCACTTGTTATGCCCTTGACCTGTGAGAAGATACCAGAATACCAAATATGTGAAGAAATATACCCAGAACACAGAACAATAAGAAATAACAGCATGTATTTTATTATTTAGAAAGGAAAGCAATGTTCACTTGCCTCTTCGAGGGGGCAACCTCCAATACAGTTGGGCTCAATTACAAAATAAGACACGACGCTCCTTAAGGGGAGTCTCTATCCTTTATATAGGATTCATACATGCAATACCATGGGTCAATACCATGGTTCTTATTAATACCATCTGTCTAATACCATGGCCCATTTGCAATTAACTGTGGTCCCTTCTTTAAATGCAGGTCAACCACTTACAATTATTAATATGGGATTTATTGACTCTTTAACTAACTATAATTATGACTCGACCTATTACATAAATAAGGGGGTTAGAGTTGGACCCTAATAACCACACTCAATGATCAACCAGTTAACTGATCAATCAACCCAAAATAATTGTTGCATGCATAGAATTCGAGTTACCCAATTGAGATGGAGATTCCAAGGTAGTGTTTTATCAGTTGTAGCATATTCCAAAGTGTACAAGTGGTGCATGCAGCCGGAGGAAGGACCTAAGGGAATTGCGCAATTCAATAGTGGGAAATTCCTAAATAATAGAGGCCAATTTCCCAAAGGAATAGTGCAAGGAAATAGGAGCTTGGAAGGCTTGAAAATTGGCTAAGTATTGGCCAGATTTAGACAGTCAGGCAGAGGGATTGATTATACACTTACAATTTATGCTCAGGCTTGAGAAAGAATGTGTATTTCATCTTTATTCTATGATTAATGCAATACAGATAGGAAGGGATTTTGAGCAGTTTCTTTCCTCTAGATAAATATTTGTGCCTGTGTGGTGTTTCCTTTTGCATGTCTATGATTTGTATTCTATATGGCGAATTAACTTTTGCAAATCAGTAGAGTAGCTTCGAGTCTCGTGATTTAGTCAATTTCATGAGTAGTTTCGAATCTACACATTAATTTCTACACTAATAAAGGAATATTCTTAAGATATTCCACTGAGAGTGAGGGATGCGAATGCTACAATAAAAGGTTGCACAAAATAGTTCATAGCATTGATGTAAAATTTTATGAAGAATTACCTGTCAAAAGCAAGAAGACAAGATTCATTAATCCACCTGATCAAACCATCAATGAAGAGAAAGGAGAATAGTTTGAAGAATCAAAAAAATAAAAAAAATTGCACTCATCCAAAACCTTCTTCATAGTATGTACAGAAGAATCACCCTCAAATTCAAATTCCTTATAATAAAGTAGGAATTCAAACTAGAAGAAAACTATTGGGCACTTCTAGTCAAGCGCATATTGTCATGTTGTCCATGAACAAACCTAAAACATTATCTCAAACAAGTCAAGATAAGTAATGGATAGGTGTTATCAATGAGGAAATGGATCAAATACAAAAGAAACAAACTTGGGAATTCACTCCAAGACCAATAAATAAGAATGACATATGTACAAAATGGGTCTTCAAGAACAAATTAAATAAGAATGCACAAGTTATTAGAAACAAAGCCAGATTAGTGTGAAAAGGTTATCCACGGTTTAAAGGAATATGCTTTCAAGAAAAAATTTCTCCTATAGCAAGATTGGAAGCAATTAGAATGTTTCCTACATTTTTAGGCCATAAAATTTTCAAAGTATATCATATGGATGTGAAATCAGTGTTCTTGAATGTAGAACTTGAAGAAGAGGTGTATATAGAAAAACCTAAAGGTTTCCAGCTATCAAATAATCTTGATGGTGTATACAGGTTGAAAAGGGAATGATATGGACTTAAGAAAGCACCAAGGGCATGGTATGATCCGGATTTAAACAAGAACGCAACAAATTATAGATATAACCATAAATACAAAGATGTAGCAGAAATAACACTTCATCTCATTAATATCAAATATTGAAATATGCTTACAAACATAATGGAAATAAGACTAGCTCGGGCGATGGCAGATTATCTCTGAGAAGAGATGTGGTGGCTACATGACTCTGAACTGTGTTACAATGAGGCTTGAAGGCCTATTTATTATTGAGAAACAATGGAAAACCATATACATCCAAAAATCTAACCCTATGAGATGAAACGCCAAACTATGGGCCCCATAAGGGTAAATTGGTACATCAACTTCCCGGGGTCATAACTTTGGCATACGATCTCCATTTGACGCACACGATACCTCATTAGAAAGATCTATCTGACGATTACAGCTGTTGATAGTGAATATTGAGTTGAAAACTCATAATTTCCATAATGGTTTTCCCGAAAAATTTCGTTTAGGGCCTCAAAATGGCTCTAGAAGTTTAGGACCCGAAAAAAATGCCAAAAATAGTAAACTATGCTACAATTAAGGAAACTAAAAAACTAAAAGAAACAATGGTGGGGATCCAAGTGGAATAGGAGGGTGGCCACCAATGTCCACCTGGATCATTCCTCCCCCCTTAGGAAGAAATGGTCTCCATTACGTTGAGTTCCTCCATGAGATGAGGAAACTTCTGTTGAACTTGGTCCCTGGTGAAGGAGTTGGCCTGCTTTGACAACTCGATATAGTTGGATCCTTTATTGTCAGGTGTTCTTTATTTGTGTTTTCATCATTCGATCAGTTGTGGATTGTTCCATGTAGTATGGGTTTAACTATGTTGGTGTGAGTTGTTCTGCAGTGTCAGATGTGTACAACAATGGTGGAAAGTAGGGTCGAAGGCGGTCCACATTGAACAATGGGTGCAAACCAAGGAATGGTGGAATACTGAGCTTGAAAGCATGGTCCCCTATTTCCTTGGTGATTGTGTATGGCCCATATTGAAGCGGGCAAAGCTTGCAGTGAGGCTCAGTGAGGCGCTCCTTCTGCAAATGTAGCCAAACTTTGTCACCCACCTGGAACTTGGGTGGCACCCAATGTTGATCATGTCACTGCTTGTACTTAGCATTGCCTCTATCCAAGTTGGCATGGACCTATTAGTGTATGTGTTGAATGTGCTCAGTGAAGTTGTTTGCCTTGTTGGCTTTGGACTGGACATGAGTCGAATCCGCCTAAGTAGCTACAAATGGTATGGCCACATCAATGGGACATAGTGGTTGGAATCACAGGCCCACCTAAAAAGGGATGTGGCCAGTCAAATTATGGAGAGCACAGTTATCGTTGTGTTGGACATAGTGGATTTTCTCGTCCCATGTGCGTGGATGCTTTGAGTTATACATGTGGAGAATGTGTACGATCATCTTGTTGACGACCTTTGTCTAGCCTTCAATTTGGGGATGGAAAGTTGTGGACCTAGTGAGATTGGTGTCTAGCATCGGCCAAAGATTGGACCAAAATGTATTGAGGAACTTGTTGTCCTGATCTGAGATGATAGACTGTGGGATCCCAAAGTGTACTCACACTCATTCAAATAAGAGTTTAGTAGTGGCTTCTGTTGTGATATTCTTCTTGTAGGCCCCCATTATGGCCATCTTTGAGAATCTGTCAATGACCACAAAAACATATGCGTTTCCATGCTTAGTAGAAGGAAGGCCCGACATGTAATCCATGGAGATGGATTCCCAAGTTCAACTAGAGGTAGGAAATGGATTATAGAGGCCTTGCTTCTTTATGGTTGGTTTGGAAATGGCATAGGCAGTGTAGGATCTGATGTACTTCCCGACATCATGTCGAAGATTTGGCCAGTAGAAATACTTCTGCAGTATTGCCACTGTTTTCTCGACCCTGAAATGTCTAGCGACCCGAATTTAGTGCGCTTCCCAAATCATCTTGGCACGCTCACTTGAAGGAACACAAAGGTGTCCCAGGTGGCATAACACTACATCCTAGAGGTGAAAATCTGGCACTTGCTGACCCTCCAAGAGCCTCTGGTATGTGTGGCCAAATTCTGGTTCGCTTTTGTAGAGAGGTGGCCAATAAAACGTCTTGTTCCCATAAGAGTTGAGCATGGTGGTTAACACCATGATCGTGGGTCGGCTAAGGTAGTTTGCAACATTATTGGTGCTTCCCTTCTTGTATTTGATATTCAAATAGAATTGTAGCAAGTATGTGGACCACTTCTAAAAATGATCATTCTAAAACTTCCCTTGTGTTTGTATGAACTACAAGGGTCAGTGGTCTATGTGGATGACCGTTTCCTTCCAAAAAATGTAATGCTTCCATTGTCGACAGGCCTGCACAATGGAATACATATCTTTGTCATAAGTGGGATACTTCCGGACTATGTCTAAAACTGTCTCACTGTGATATTCCACTGGATGCCCCTATTGAGTAAGGACTGCACCAATAGCATAGTTAGAGGCATTTGTCTCAATCTCAAATGGTTGTTGCAAGTTTGGTAATGTGAGAACTAGTGCAGAGAAGAGGCGATGTTTCAACTCTGCAAACACCTTCTGTTGAGATTCAGACCAAAATAATTTTTCTTTCACTCCTCCCTTGGTGACTGACTCAAGGGCCAAGTGATATGAGAGAACCCCAATACGAACCTGCGGTAAAAATTGGCAAGACCCAGAAACCTATGGATCTCTATCAAAGTGGTTGGGGCTAGCCAATCTCGAATTACTTGGATCTTGGTTGGATCCACATGAACCCCCCGTTCATCAATAATGTATCCCAAATACTGAACCTGGGTAATGCCAAAAGTGCATTTATCCAAATTGGCACACAACTTTTGCTACTGCAGTGTTTGGAGAACTTGTCGGATGTGGTGGAGTGCTCTTCCCAAATCTAGTTGAATATTAGGATGTCATCCAAGTATACCACTACAAATGAGTTGGTGAATGGCTGCAAGATGTCATCCATCAGCCTCATGAAGGTTGCATGAGCATTCGTCAACCCAAAAGGCATAACCAGCCACTCGAAAAAGGCCCTCCTTGGCTTTGAAAGTAGTCTTCCACACATCAAATGTGATATCCAGACTTCAAGTCGATCTTGCTGAAATATTTTTCCTTGTTGAGTTGGTCCATAAGATCATCAATCCGTGGGATCGGGTACCTATTCTGGATAGTGATCTTGTTCAGTGCCTGATAGTCAATACAGAGTCTCCAAGTCCCATCCTTCTTTTGTACCAACACAATCAGGCTTCCACAGGGTGATGAACATGGCTAGATGTGACCTTTCTGCAGCAACTCCTGAATCTGCCTCTTGATTTCATCGTTCTCCCAAACAGAGCGTCGATAGGTGGGTCCATTGGGAAATGATGCACCTGGGGTCAGATTGATGGAGTGCTTAACCTAACAGTGCAGAGCCACCCCTGCGGGGGAGGTGAAGATGTCCTTGTACTCCTCCACGACCTTGTCCATATGTTGTTGTCATGCAAAAGGGCCACCGTCTTCTTCTTTCCCTGAGGGCGTATCATTAGGAAAACAAATTTCCCGGTTTTGGAAATGAGATTACTACATTTTTTTGCAGTAACCAAAGAGATGGAGGTAAGCAGTGCTACCTTTGGTATCCTGTACAACTTATTTCCCAAGGTAACAATAGCAACATGAGGCCTTGACTCATACATGACATGTCGCTTCCACAAGTATGGTTGGCCTAATAATACATCACAAACATCAAGAGGAGAAACATCACATAATACCTCATCCGTGAAGGGCTTGATGTTGTAAGGAAGGCACATTGTTGGTTGACGTGAAGATCCCGTCCTTGGTGAAGCCACCCGATGGTGTATGGTTGTGGGTGTGTTGCGGTCAGTAAGCCCAACCACTTTATGACCTCTACTGAAATGAGGTTATTTTGGCTCCCACTGTCGATAATGAATTGTAGTGGGGAACCCTTTGCCCACATATGGGAGTGGAAGAGGTGTTTCTCCTCCTCTGGATCTTTAGGTTCCTCCTTCTGGATCTTCGTGGTGGAAACAGTGGCTTTGGGATTTGCATCGATAATTTGCTTCCCTTTTTCATTCCCCTTGTCGAGTTCTGACTTAGATTCGAAACATGCATCTAATTCAGAAGCCTTCAGCTCAACCACCAGTGACTGCTTGGCCCGAAACTCACTTGCGTTGTGAGTGGAGCTTTTATGGAACTTACACCACTTTCCTATGCCCTTCTTCGGCTTCGCAGTGTTGTTATTTACTTGCAACTTTGGCGGGTTGTCTTGGGTCGCCCCACCTTGGCTTTGTCCTTTGTTCTACTGTTTGGGGGCACCTTTCCCTTGCTTCGAATTCACAGATCCAAAGTTTCATTTTTTTTGTTTAAGCTTATGCTTGATCTTGACAGTGTATCGGTACGTCGTTCCAAGCGAGGAAATGTCCAGGAACTCCATCTCATCTTGGATGTACCTGTGTAGGCAACTGCGGTACTTGAGTACCAAATGTTTCTCAAAATCCTTGATACCCAACTTCGTGCAAAGGGTATGAAAAACATTGGTAAAATTTGGCACGTCTTGGTCCCTTCCCTGCCGCAGCATGGTCCACTTTATGTATTTATCCTTATAGCTCTCGATAGGGTAGTACTACTCGTTGATGGCGTCCCGGAATGAATTCCAAGTGGGTGCGGCTGAAAACAGTGAGGGCGCACTTTCATCATTCTACTCATAGTAGGTTTCCCACAAGTCCTTGACACAAGGGGGCGACTTTGAGAAGAGAAAAAGTAATCTTTTCCCAGGTGGAAAAATCATGAACATAAAAATATCGTTCTAGCATATTCAACCATTTATCTACGGCATATGCATCTATTTAGCCCTCAAATATAGGAATGTTAAAGTTTACTTGTACCTTAAAAGGAGTGGCGCCTCAAGAGTGGTTGTTGGATGTGGATGCGTCGTTGGTGGGGAATCGTTGAAGGATCTGAGCAAAGTTATCCATTATCACGTTCCTTTGTTTCTTGAGGGCCTCCTCGAGTAATATTTTGATATAATCTCCTGCTCCCTCATTTTTCTTTTCTCCCCCTATGGGTGACCATCAGGGTTTGGAGGCTAGTCTTGCAAAGGTTCAACCAGATCAAGCCCTAACTCCTTATATCCTGACCTCGTTGGGGACATGCAAAGAAAAATAGAGAAAGAGTAGATCGCTTTGATACCACTGATCCAAATTTAAACAAGAACACAACAAATTATAGATATAACCATAAATACAGAGATGCAAAAAGATAACACTTCATTTCATTAATATAAAATACTGAAATATGCTTACAAACAGAATGGAAATAAAACTAGCTCGGGCGATGGTAGCTTATCTCTTAGAAGAGATGTGGCAGCTACATGCCTCTAAACAATGTTACAATGAGGCTT
>APFE031082928.1:92258-128106 GCA_000404065.3 Pinus taeda | reverse complement strand
CCTTCCTCTTCAATTTCTAACAATATTGTTTGAATTGGGATCTTTTGCAACTTTTGAATAAGTGGCCATATTTCTTCGTCCTTCTTCCATTCATCCCTTGCTTCATTTATCCAATCTGGTTGGATAATAGAAAAGGCACACAACAATGCTTCCACATCCTCATCCTTTCTTGAGAGTGCATCTGCCACCACATTTTGCTTCCCTTTTTTGTAGATGATTTCAAAGTCATAACCCAACATTTTTGTGACCCACCTTTGTTGCTCTTCAGAGGATAATCTTTGTTCTAAAAAGTATTTAAGGCTATCATGATCCATTTTTACCTTGAAGTGTCTTCCCATTAGGTAGGGTCGCCATTTCTTAAGTGCATGGAGTATTGCCAACATTTCCTTCTCATAAATAACTTCGTGTAAAAAAATTCCCTTGATTGTTCAACTTTCAAAAGCAATGGGTCTTTCATCTTGCATTAAAACAACACCAACTCCATTTCCTTAAGAATCACATCCCACAAAAAAGGTTTTTGTGAAGTCTGGTGTAGCTAAGACCGGTTCTTGGCACATTTCCTCTTTAAATGTTCAAAGGCCTTTGTTGCTTCTGGAGTCCATGAAAATGCATCTTTCTACAATAATGTTGTTAGAGGTGCTGCTAATTCTCCCATAATTCTTAACAAACTTGCAATAATACCCTGTCACCTCGAGAAATCCTCGCAGATGCTTTATGGATGTGGGGATTTTCCATTCCTTATTGGCTTTAATTGCTAGGGTCTACCATAACTCCTTCATGAGATACAATATGACTCAGATATTCCACCTCTTGTACTCCAAAGAAACATTTGGATCTTTTTGCATGTAATTGTTTCTCCTCCAAAATTTGTAGCACCCTGTCAACATGTTCAACATGATCCTTCCAAGACGTGTTGTAGATTAGTATATCATCAAAAATACTAACACAAATTTTCTAAGGAAGGGTTTGAAAATGGAAATTGCATTGGTAAGGCCAAAAGGCATGACCAAAAATTCATAATGACGCTCATGAGTTCTAAATGTTGTTTTCGGAATGTCTTAAGTCTTCATTCTAATTTGATGATATCCTGAACGAAGATACAACTTGGTGAAGTAAATTAATCCATGAAATTGATCCAGTAATTCATCAATGACAGGAATGGGAAACTTATCTTTAATAGTGAGCTTGTTGAGCTCCCTATAATCCAAACACATGTGCCATGATCCATCCTTCTTGTGCACCAATACTATTGGTGCAAAGAAAGAACTTTGACTAGGTTGAATTATACCAGCCTCTAGCATTTCTGCAACCATACGTTCAATTTCACTCTTTTGGGCATAGGGATATTTGTACAACCTGATGTTTGGAGGAACACTTCCTAGAATTAGATGAATAGCATGATCATGATCACGAATAGGTGGGAGACCTTTGAGAGTCTCAAATACCATGGAATGATTGTCTAAGACTTTTTGGAGATCTGGAGAAATAGATGATTTTGATGTGGAAACATCTAGCAAACATAATTGTGCAATTACACCTCTTTGTTCCTCTTTTTGAAGCTTTGTCATACCATTAGAGCTGATTGCCTTTCCCGGTTTCACTACAATACCCGTTGATTCAACTTCCTTTCATTCCGCATAAAATTTCATGAAACGTTCTTGAAAATTAAAAGCTATTGTACCCAAGGATTGTCGCCATTGGACTCCTAGTACAACATCAACACCTCCCATTGGAATGGAAAACATTGGGCTAGTCAATATATATTCTCCCATGGATAGCTTGATATTATGGAACTTTCCAGAGAAATTTATTGTTCATCCATTTGCAACCATCACTTGACACTCTGGTGCTGGATATAGGAAGCAATTCAATTTTTTTTGCTACCTTACAATGAATAAAATTATGGGTACTTCCTGAATCAATCAACACTATTACCTTTTTCTTCTTGATTTGTCTTTCTATCTTGATGGTTTGAGGAGTGGTAATTCCGGCCAATGCATTACAAGATATGGTCGGATTCATTTTTTCTTCATCTAGGCTTTGTTCCTGGAGTATATCCTCTTATTTTGACCTTTCTTGTTCTTTTTCTTCTTCCTCTTCACAATCTATGTAGAATAATTTCTTCTCTTGGCACACTTATGACCTTTAGTGTATTTGCTATCACAACTGTAACAAAGCCCTTTTGCTCTTTTTTCTTCCAATTGTTGTGGTGTCAACCTTATAGGTTGTGGAAGACTAGCGGCAACAACAATTCCGTCTTTATAGGTTTGAGTGGTAAGCTTCCTGGTTGCCATAATTTTGCTTTCCATTTTTCTTGCTAACCTAAATGCCTTCTCTAATGAATCAGGTTCCCGAAGGCGAACATCATGTTGGATATTATCCTTTAAAGACCCTATGAACACATCAATGCTATGCTCCTCTGGAATATATTTTACCCTTATGTTCAATTTTTGGAACTCCTCAATGTGCTCCATTATTGAACCCTTTTGTTTGAAACTTATCAATTGGCTAAAAAAAGTGTTGCTTTTTGTATCCTCATAATGTGCTATCAATTCTTCTGTAAAAATTGCCCAAGTGATAATTTGTTTATGATAACAAAGCCATTGATACCATACAAACTGATTTGGTTCCAAATATAAAGTTGCAATACGTACCTTTTTGTGTGTTTTGCACATTATTGAGATCAAAAGATTGCTCAATTTGTAGTATCCATGTTGCGGGATCCTTACCATCAAACTTCCTCATATCGATTTTTGGAATATGATGGGTCTTCGATCCAACATTAGGGTCTATGGAATCATGATTAACATTTCTTTTGTTCTCATCATGAGTATCCTGTACTACCCTTTCACCATTAGCGACCATTTCTTGTAGCAACTTATTCATATTTATCTTCACTTCTTCCATGTCTGTCTTCAAATCTGTCTTCCAATCGTCCATCTTAGCTTCCATGCCATTTATCTTAGCTTCCATGCCCTTTATCTTAGATTCCATGCCATTTACCTTAGCTTCTGTTAGCTTTTGTGAGAGTGACATTTGTTGCACTTGGTCTTGTAATTTTGATATATCATGTAGCATTTCTTCCTCTTCTTCATGAGTCATGCTAGAGCTTTCAAGTTGTTTACTAGGTTTTTTCATTTTCTTTCTTCGGGGCATTAGTTACCGATAATAATTCTCTACTATGCCCTTTGAATTCCTTCAAAATAATTTTTCAAACCAAGCTTACGCAAAAATTTAAAAAAATCTACACGCCTTTTTACACTTTGTAGGAGCTCCATATTGCCTCTGATGTATCTCTGTAATTTCGAATCATCTAGTTCTGAAATTGCGATTGTAGTAACCCTTTGTGTCCTCTTTCCAATGCCACCAGTCTGATCCAAATTGGATTCTCCAAGGAAGAGTTATGCCAAATCTCCCACAGTGACCTAATTATAAACTAGTTCAGTAGAGCGAAATTTTACAACGTGCCACATGTCCTTGTTTCGACCTTTGGCTCTGAAAAATATATACAAGAAACTACAGTCTGTCCTCTTTCTGTAACTTCTTACGAAATTTCAATCCAATTCTCAGAGAGAAATTTATGATGATTTTCCCCAGGTCACTTGTTTGGAATGTAATTCACGGGTCTGCAAAAAGACCAACTTCCTTGGATCATATCTCCGTAAATATAGCGAAAAAAGTTCTGAAATTCGGACCCGAGGTTCAGTGAAATTTCATCTCAAATGGGTTTTTTTTCACTTCTGAAACGTCGAAGAAAAAAGTTATAGCGAAAATTCCACAATGAGCTAGTTGGAGCAGCGAAACCCTAGAATCCAAAGCTCTGATACCAAATGTTATGAAACCAGCTCACAAAAAGATAGAAAAGAGATATCAACGCCTTAGAATTCAGCCTCTTTGAGGGGGAAACCTCCTTTACATTACACAAATGAATGATTATTTGATGATTCAAATGAAAACCTCCTTCTATAATATGGAGTCTAAGAGTCACAATATAACCCAACCGACCTAACAATAATAATATAAAGGCACAAAAATAACAATAGAGGGATTCTATGGGGCACAGTAATAACAATATGGGGACAAGAGGGGCACAACTATATTAATAAGGGATACAACTACAATAGTAATGGGGTAACCACTAGTATTATAGGGACCTAACACATTGTGATGCACCTTTGTAGTGACTAACAAGAGGGAGGACTAATTTCACTAAATTTTCTCTCCATGGTTACTCAACACACTTATAATTTCTTAAATATTCTTGTCATCCATTGAAGCATAACAAAGGCCAAATCCAATAAAAAAAAACAAATGAGGCTTTGTGAGTATAAACAGTAGTAAGCATAGAAGCAGAACATGGATGAGATTTCTTTCAACCAACATATCTTCCTTAAAAATTTCTTAGGTTACTCTAAGACAATGAAAGCTATAAATCCCTAAATCCCTCAAAATATTGAACCACCTATAGTCATTGCCAATTCTATTTGACAATCTAATAACACAAACCATTAGAGATGAACATGGATCTAATTCTAGTAGGTATAGTCCTTTAATGATATTTGAACACAAAAACATAGACAAAAATATAATTGCATCGGACAGGTCAGTAAGAGTAAAGCTTACAAGATAATTCCATTGCTTAATCACCATGTTAGCTCCTTCCTCCAACTCATGCCCAAAGCATTGTTGTTGAATTCAAAAATCCTGAGAAAACCTCCCTCACCACATAGATTACCCCCTTAAGAAAATGATTTACGCAAGTTTTTTTGTTCCAATTGGTGTTGCTTCTTATCACAAGCATTTGACAAAGTACCATAATACTTTCGTAATACTTGTCACTTGTTGAAGTGTAAGCCCATATTTCCTTAACATAAAGAGATTTAACATAGTGTTGGCATTATGACAAATGTTTTGTCCTTGATGGCAACCTACTTGATGAAGTTTGTCAACATGATGCTAAAAGGATGTTTTTACAAGCTAGTACACATGTGACATAGAGTTTGGACAAAGGCATAGCAGTCCAGAGATAGAAGAATCATGAAGGTGATGTTTTGATAAATACATGTGGGTTCTGTGAAGTAAATTCGCGTACATATGTGGGTATGGATAAGAAAAAGTGTATACAGTTTCAACACCATGTTATCCTAAATACCAGGGATCTTAACCATGGTATTGGCCCATAGTAATGAGCGTGGCAATGGATATTTGATCTCATCTAAGAATACCATCGACATTACTAAGGATTTGACTTGTGGTATTGGCTAAGGTCTAAGCTATATAAGAAGATGAAGGTCAAATTGTTTTGTGTGAAAGTAATGGGCTATTGATGAATTGTTTAATATGAAATAAGGTTGCACAAGGAATGTGATGTGGGATCAGATCTTGTAGATCTAAAAACACTACATGATTTTCTTATAGATTGATTTGTGATAACAATGTTCTAACGTATGTTTCTTACTAGGTTTGTCGATATTTAGGTTTGACTAAAGTTTTGTGGTGCAGCAAAGGAATAAGTCAATAATTACATATTTGTACAAAAGTTTGTCTCAGCAAAGGCGCGTACATACATGGGTCTGCCTATAGATAAGTCGCATGTCAATTATGTACAATGGACATATTTGTACATGGGTGTGCTTCATAAAAGGCATGTACACACACGAAAATATTTTGTAAGGGTCGCATACATATGCTAGGGTTTCTAAAGTATGTGTAGTTAATGATGTTTGATTTGTTTTGTTGTTGTCTATTGATGAGGTCTTCTTCATAATAATTTATATGTGATAGTTATGGTGAAGTTGAATGGTTTTTGAATGAAATATCGAACTATAGCAATGTTCATATGTAATGATCTTTAAGTAGCTCAGAGATCTGTGATGAAGGATATATGTGTTTATGATTGATTTTAGAAGTGCAGTGATACAGTTTCAGGGTTTAATGTTTTGAGATATGTACGCGGGTTATAAGAAGAGAAAGCACATATATACGCGAGCATTATTCAAAACAGTAGCGTATACCTTTTGAAATATTGTTGATCATGGTTTTTAGTGGTAGCAGTTGGTTTCAGTGATAGATAACATTATATGGCTTGATGATTGACAGTGCATTCACATGATCTGTGTTGGTTTAGTTTGATTGGTTGCAATGAGATTCAGTGATTGATTTGTTTTTAGTTGATTCAGTGACTTGATGATGGTAGTGGGTCCAATATGAAAATTTGATGAAAGGTGGCCTAAAGGTTGATCAGGTGGATCTAGTTTGAAACACTCTAAAAATTGATCCACAAGGAATTGAAGATAAGGGGGTTGTAGCTCCCTTCCAATAGGTGCTGGATAATGAGAGAAGGTTGTAGCCTTCTACAATTGGGTGCCTACGTATTGGTATGAGTTTATGCCAATACAAGATTGCAAAGAATATTTTTTTTTAAGAAGAAGACCAAGACGACAACAGCAATGGTTTTTTCCCACATTGGGTTTCCACCTAAAAATCATGGTGTTCATATGTGTTTACTATGTTTGTTGATTTATTATGTTCTTACTGCACTTTTTTAATGTTTAACTAATTCCTAATGAAGGAACGATACACTAGTTAAAGTTAAAATGATGAAGAACTAATTGAAAATATAGTTAACTGGATATACACTGGTTGTCTACATAACAGTAGCATACATACGCAGGTTTAATTCATTAAAGTTTCGTATAGAAATATGAATAGAAAACAAGAAGGTCAAGTAAGTTTTAAAATACTGATTCACCCCCCCCCCCTCTCTCTCTGTAGCTTTCCTAATAATTGGTATCAGAGCAAGTCCTTCAAAAGAAGCTTTATCGCTTGAAGGAAGATTCATCAAAGACGAGAAACCAAGAGAGCAACATCCATCCAGCCGCCATTGTTTAATGGATCCAATCTAGTTTTTTGGAAGGTCAAAACAAGAGCTTACCTATAGCCACTTAGAGCTAATTTTTGGGGAATCGTTGAAGGAGGCTATCAAGATCCATTCGCCATTCCCACAGATGAAGCAGAAAATAAAAAGTATGAGACCAATGAAAAAGTTGTCAATGCTCTATTAGGAAGATTGGTAGAATCAAAATTTTTCAAATTCATGCAGTTGAATACCGCAAAGGTTATATGGGATAAGGTCATCCAAAGTTATTAAGGCAACACCAAGGTAAAGAGTGCCAAATTTAAACATTTAGAATTCAATATGAAACTCTCAGAATGCAAAATGACAAAAGCATTGCAAGTTTCTTTCTTAGAGTAGATGAGAGCATTAATTCAATGATAAATCTTGGTGACAAAGTAAAAGAATCGTCCTGATTGAGAAAATCTTAAGATCGCTAACTCCAAAATTCGATTCAAAATTCTTTTCCATTGAAGAAATGCATGAATTGAAGAACCTTATTGTTGAACAACTTCATGGGATTCTAACAGCCTATGAAATGAGAAAAGGGTGTCCCTCGGATTTCAAAGAAGTTGCATTCAAGGCTACTTCTAAAGGAAAAGAAAAGGAAGAACTTAAGGAACCAGGTTATGTATCAGATGAAGAAGAGGCAAATTTCATGAAGAAACTTCAAGTTGGTACTAGCAGATTCAGAGGTGAGCTTCCTTTCAAATGTTTTGCTTGTGGAAGATTTGGTCACTATGCTGCCAAATGTCCTTATGGAGAAAATCACGAGAAAGGGAAGAATTCAGCAGAAGTAAATTTTAGAGGAAAGCTCGAAAACAAAAGAAGCTTCTACATTCATGAAGAGTAGTGATGGTCTTTCAAATGGTGAAGAATGTGAGTTTGATCAAGAATATCAATTACTTGTGGCATTTGAAGATAAATGTATTGATGAGACTAATGATGTTTTTATGGATGCCCTAGAAGATAAGGATAATTTTATTGAATAAATAATTCAGCTTAAAATTCGTTTGGAAGAAGCTAAACTAATAGAAGAATCTCTAAAGAAACAAATCCTATAAAAGGAGAAACATAATGAAAAGTTAGAACTAGAAATAGTAATTCTAAGGAAGGAACTTGAAAAAACAAAAGGTCTAAATCTTAGGTTTTCTAAAGTATCTGAAACTTTAGATGAAATCATCAAATTTCAATGCTCTCCTCTCATAAAAACAGGTGTTGGATACAATGGAGAATCATCAAAGACTGTAAAGCCTTATGAAACAGGTACATGAAGTTATCTCAATGCAGTAAAAGGAAGCAGTCAATGAGACTCCATCCATCAACAAAAGAATAAAGGATCATACACTTCTCAGGTAAATCTCCCTTACTACAATCAAAGGGAAAACTACACAAGAAGGTACTATACTCCCATAAAATCCTACTTTAATGGTCAATGCTTCACTTGTCATAATTTTGGTCATAAGGTTTCTCATTGTGTTGCATACAAAACTATCATGACTAGAGAAGTAAGAAAGAAAAATAATGAGATTGGGGTAAAGAAATACTCTTACAATACTTTCTTACCTCTTCAATATGAAACTGAATGTTCCATTTGCAATAACTTTGGACACAGAGAAACTGAATGCAGGAGAAAAATGTGATCAACACCTTAGAATGAACACAAGGCAACAACATCTAACGTATGGAAAAAGAAGACCATGGAATCTAAAAATTGTGGTCTAGCTTTATATGCATGAGATCAAGAAAATTTGTGGTATATTGACAGTGGATGCTCAAAGCATATGACAAGTGATAAAGATAAGTTTATGGCCTTTAATGAAATAAAGAAAGAAAAGAATGTAACCTTTGGAAATAATTCACCTACTGCTATAAAAGGAAAAGAAATTGTTTTGTTAAAAGAAAAAGTTAAATCTTAGAATGATTTTTCTGTTGATGGATTAACATGTTGAGTGTTAGTCAGATGTGTGACCAAGTGCATGAGGTTATTTTCAGATCAAAGAATTGTGTGGATCAGAATCTCGATACAGGTAAAATCATAATAAAGGGAACAATAACTCCAGGTAATGTCTATGTCTTGGAAGGCAGTTTAGAACATTTTTACTTGAGAAAATCAAAATAAATATGGCTTTGGCATAGAATATTGGGACACCTAAGCTTTAGTGAACTACAAAATTCAAACAGAATGGGAGGAATTCATGACTTTCCTAACATCTCTCTCCAGAAAGTACCATATGCAAATCATGTTAATTTGGTAAGCAAAGCAGGGTGCAGTTTAATGCCAAATAAGGTACTTCAAGTAAGCCACTTGAACTTATTCATATTGATTTGTGCAGTCCTATGAGAAATAAGTCTCATTGGGGGGAAAATACTTCATATTATTCATTGATAATTTTTCTTGCATGTGTTGGATTGGCTTATTAAAACATAAAGATGAAGCATTTGATAAATTTAAAGTCTTCAAATATCTAGTAGAAAATGAGTTATATTTGAAAATAAAATGTCTTAGATATGATAAAGGAGGATAATTTATATTATATGAGTTCTTCGAATTAATTAAACAACATGGCATCAAGAGGCAATTTTCTATAGCTAAAACTCTTCAAAAAAACGGAGTGGCAGAAAAAATGAACAGAACAATTCAACAAATGGCACGTGCCATGCTTGATGAGTTCGAAACACCTCATACTTTCTAGGGGGAAGTAGCACATACAATAGTAAATATCCTCAACAAAGCTCATGTTCGAGTAAACAATGACAGAACTCCCCATGAACTATGGTTTGGTAAAGCCCCAACTGTTAAGCATTTTAGAGTTTTTGGAAGCAAATGTCACGTACATAATAATGATGATAAACTTGGAAAGTTTGAAGCTAGAGTTGATGAAGTAATTGTCCTTGGATACTCCTCTAGAAGCAAATGATATAAATTCTACAATAAAAGACTTCAAAATATCGTTGAATGCATTGATGTTGTGATTGATGAAGCATCCACGGATACCAAAAAGGAAGCACCAGCAGATGACGAAGATACTCCTACAAAAATCCAAAAGAATGTTGGAGAAAGAATCAATGAAGCATCAAAAGAAGGAAGTGACACTACATAAGCATCAAAAAAGGCTCCATCAAGTTATGTTCAAAAAAATCATCAAGAATCTCAAATTATAGGCGATAAGGAAGCCGGAGTACAAACTAGAAGAACTCGTGTTGGAACTTCTAATTATCTAGCCTTATTATCCACAATTGAACCACAAAATGTAAATCAATCTAGCAAAGATGAATGTTGGGTTAAGGCTATAGATGAAAAACTTGACCAAATAGAAAAGAACAATACATGGAATTAGTACCAAGACCTCATGATAAAAATGTTATTGGGACAAAATGGGTATTTGAAAACAAATTAAATGAAAATGGAGAGGTAATTAGAAACAAATCAAGACTTGTATGCAAAGACTATGTGCAACAAGAAGCAATACAAATTGAAGAAACATTTGCACCTATGTCCAGAATTTAAGCCATAAGAATGTTTCTCGCCTTTTTAATCTTTCATAATTTCAAAGTCTATCAAATGGATGTTTAATATGCATTTCTAAATGGGGAACTAGAAGAAGAAGTCTATATTGACCAATCTAAAGGGTTCATTATAGGAAATGATAAAAACCTTGTTTGCAAACTCAAGAAGGCATTATATGGGATAAAATAAGCTCCTAGTGCATGGTATTATCGTCTTGACAGGTATCTTCATCAACAAAGTTTCACTAAGGGGTCAGTAGGTAACAATCTATATATAAACATGGATGATGATAAAATTATAATTGTTGTTGTGTACGTAGATGAAATCATATTTGGCAGCAATGAAGAGTCCATGAGTCAAAATTTTGCTTCTGTCATGCAACAAGAATTTGAAATGTCCCTACTTGGTGAACTAACATATTTTCTTGGTCTACAAGTACAACAAGCAAAAAATGGTATCTTCCTCTCACAAACAAAGTACCTCAAGCACGTTTTGAAGAAATGTGGAATGGAAGACTACAAACATGTACACACTCTAATGGTAATAGGATGTAATCTCAGTTCACCTGATGATTCTCCCCCAGTCAACCAAGTAGATCTGTGATCGAAAGCTTACTTTATCTTATAGGCAAAATACTAGATATCATGCATGTAGTTGGAATCATTGAATGATTTCAAGCAAATCCAAAAGAAACTCATCTTCATACAATCAAGAGAATAATTAAATATCTACAAGGAACTCAAGGCTTTGGTTTATGGTATCCCAAATATGCAAACCTTACTCTTGATGCTTACACAGATGCATATTGGGAAAGAAATCTTGATGACCAAAAAAGCACTAATGGAGGAGCATTCTACATGGGACCTCGCTTGGTATCATGGTTCAACAAAAAACACAGGTCCATTGCTTTATCTACTACAGAAGCTTAATATGTTGTTGTTGCATCTTGCTGCACACAACTTCTATGGATGATGAAAACATTGCAAGATATTTAAATCAATTCCTCTCCACCTATTCCCATTCTATGTGATAATACCAGTGCCATAAGTATTTCTAAAAATCCAGTCATGCACTCAAAAAACAAGCATATTCCAATCAAATATCACTTTCTGAGAGAATAGGTTGAACAAAAGGTCAAACTAAAGTATGTTCCCTAAAAAGAACAAGTTGCAGATATATTTACAAAGCCTCTTCCACGTTATTCCTTTGAATATCTCAGACAGAAATTAGGAGTGGTCTCTGCTTCATCACTCTGTTAATCATTCTTACCAATCCTTCATGTTCAAGGAGTTGAAAGTGAAATTTATTGCAGTTTACTTTTTGTACATGGATAGCACAATTGTGTATATACGTATATTTTGTTCCCTACATTCACGTATGTTTTCTTGTGATGAAATATCAATAGATATAACTCAAAAAAAAGTTATGATATGTTTCTAACAAGTGTTTGGTTTTGGTATTAGTTAGATACGGTTTGTTGATGATCAGATACTTAAGGGTTATGAGTTGCTCCAATATGACATTTATGCTCTGATGAATGAAGGTGCTTTGATGACCTGACTGATGAATAAGTTGATATAACCAGATCTGACAATGAATTGTTTGCACGGGTCAGGGGAAGCATTTTTCTTTTCTTCTTATAGTACAATTTTGGCATTATGGTTTCTCGATTATACTGCTGAAGAAACACATGTTATTGACTTACTTTTTGATGAGGTTCATGGGGATTTTGTCTTATGCTTATAGTACAGATCCTATATGGTATAAAGTATTGAAGGTTATCCTAGTCTCATTACCTCACTATTGAGGTCTTTAGTCTTGGTTATAAATGTCATATCTGTCATTTCATGTAAAGGTCATGTAAAGGCCCATAATGTATAATTGTAATATTTAGTCATGAATGGACTATTGGGGTCAAGTCAATTATGTATGTCATGCCATGTTAGTGATTTGATGTAATATGTAACCCCACTAGGTTGGGAGATTGGTCAATATCAATTATTGGTGATAGGGAAAGTTATGTCTGGTTACTTCTTTGTATATCTTCAGAAAATTCTTCATGTGCTCAGGGGTAGCATGGTCCACATTAAGTTTCAACCACACTTAATTTTGTGATCTACAACACTTCATTCAACATTGTTCAACCCTTTTCCCTTGATGTCAAAGGGGGAGAGTAGCCTGGTGTTTGGAGAAAGCTTGCTTGAAGAGAGCTTGGTATATCTATAGGTATCTAAGATTATTGGCAACCAAACACCACAATTGTTGCCATCAAGTCCAAAGGGGGAGATTGTTGGCATTATGAAAAATGTGTTGTCATTAATGGCAAGCTACTTGATGAAGTTTGTCAACATGATGCTAACAGGATGTTTTTACAAGATAGTACACATGTGACATAGAGTTTGGACAAAGGCATAACAGTCCAGAGACAGAAGAATCATGAAGGTGATGTTTTGATAAATACATGCGGGTTTTTTGAAGCAAAGCCGCGTACATATGTGGGTAAGGAGAAGAAAAAGTGTGTACAATTTCCGCACCATGGTATCCTAAATACCAAGGATCTTTACCATGGTATTGGCCCATAGTAATGAGTGCGGAAACAGATATTTGATCCCATCTAAGAATACCATTGGCATTACTAGGGATTTGACCTGTGGCATTGGATAAGGCCTAAGCTATGTAAGGAGATGAAGATCAAAGTGTTTTGTGTGCAAGTAATGCGCTATTGATGAATTGTTTAATCTGAAATAAGGTTGCGCAAAGAATTTGGTCTGGGATCAGATCTTGTAGATCTGAAATGACTACATGATTTTCTTATAAGTTGATTTATGATAATAATTTTCTTACATATGTTTGTTAATAGGTTTGTCGAGATTTGGGTTTTACTTAAGCTTTGTGGTGCAGCGAAGGAATAAGTCAATAATTATAGATCTATACACAATTTTGTCTTGGCAAAGGCACGTACATATGTGGGTCTGCCTATAGATAAGTCGCGTATCAATTCTATAGGACGGACAGATATGTATGCAGGTGTGCTTTGTAAAAGGTGCATACACACGTAGAAATATTTCGTAAGGGTCGCCTACATATGCTAGGGATTTTGAAGTATGTGTAGTTCATGATGTCTGATTTGTTTTGTTGTTGTTTGTTGATGAGGTATTCTTCATAATAATTTGTATGTGATAGTTATGGTGAAGTTGAATGGTTTGCGAATGAAATATTCAACTATATTGATTCTGATATGTAATGATATGTAAGTAGCTATGAGATTTGTGATGAAGGATATATGTGTTTACGATTGATTTCAAAAATGTAGTGATTTAGTTTCAGGGTTCAATGTTTTGAGATTTGTACGCGGGTTATAAGAAGAGAAAGCTCGTATATACGTGAATATTATTCAAAACAATAGCATATACATTTTGACATATTGTTGATATTGTTGATCAAGGTTTGCAGTGGCAGCAGTTGGTTTCAGTGATAGATAACAGTATATGGCTTGATGATTGATAGTGGATTCACATTATATGTTCTGGTTTAGTTTGATTGGTTGCAATGAGATTCAATGATTGATTTTTTTTAGTTTATTCAATGACTTGATGATGGTAGTGGGTCCAGTATGAAAAATTGATGAAAGGTGGCCTACAAGTTGATCAGGTGGATCCAGTTTGAAACATTCTGAAAACTGATCCAAAAGGATTTGAAGATAAGGGGGTTGTAGCTCCCTTCCAGTAGGTGTTGGAGAATGAGAAAAGGTTCTAGCCTTCTGTAGGTGGTTTCTTACATATTGGTATGATTCTATGCCAGTACAAGATTGTAAAGAATATTTTTTTTAAAGAAGAAAACAAAGATGACAACAGTGGTGGTTTTTTCCCACACTAGTTGTCCACCTAAAAATCCTGGTGTTCATGTGTTGATTTATTTTGTTCTTACTGCACTTGTTTATATTTTTTTAACTAATTCCTAATGAAGGAATGATACGTTGGTTCAAGTTAAAATGATGAGAATCAATTGAAAAGATAGTTAATTGGATATACGTTGGTTGTCTTCATAACAGTAGCATACATACACAGGTTTACTTCATTAAATATGCGTACATAAATATGAATAGAAAACAAGAAGTTCAAGTAAGTTTTAAAATACAGGTTCAACCCCCTGCCCCCCCCCCAGTATTTTTCCTAACACATAGCTTATTGCTCCACTAGTTTTCATGCACGTTGTTTATGGTGTATTTTGGTGCCCTAAAGTCTCATTAATCTTAATTACCCCCTCTCTCAGGTTAAATACTTGATTGGTATACACATCTACTTGTTTCTTATTGTCCCTAAAGTATTGATAAAATGATACCTTTTGAAACTTGTAAATTTCCTTGCAGGCCTGAGCTATAATAGAAGCAAAATTGTTATTGGTTGGAAGAGTTTTCAAAATCATCAAATTGATTATTGCACTTGAGTCTCCTATGATTATCCAAGTATGGAATTGGAGATCATTCACTAGTCACAATGTTACAAGCAAGGCATATGTTACAACTTGATTATTACAAGCTTTTTTCAAGCTTCATGTGTAGGTTGGTTTATTTTTTCTTCCTAGAATGATCATAATCACCCCTATGTTAAAAATAGCAACAAGAAATCCTAATTTAATTTGTCCTTGAATTAGAATAGGAATTGAATCGAAATTATATTGTCATAGCAACCTGTAATAGTTAACTAAGTTAATTTGACTTAGTTGGCTTAGTAAATTCAAGTTGGAATTCTATATAGAGTCATGTAGAGTGATTCCTAAATTTTAGGGGTCCAAGTTGAGTTCTTTTGAGTTGTAATTAATTAACTCAGTCTAACTGAGTTATAGTCAGTTAAACTAGTTCAAACAGTTGGAGGAACTAGTAGGAGGTCTAGTAGTGGGGAGCATCTTCAGTGCAACTTCACTTCTCCACCATTTAACTAAAGATTCACTCATAAATAACTCATGCATGTCAATTTAGAGGAATACCCAGTTGAGATTAGAGTTAAGGGACAATGTAATATCAGTCGTATAATTTTCTGAGTTGTAAAGATGGTGCATACAATCAGTAGAAGGCCTTTGATGCATTGTACAATTGTGGTGAGGGATTCTCCCAATCAAATATGGGATAATTCTCTCAGTAATTGTGTAAGGAAGTAGGGGCTTGGAAGGCAACAAGATTGGCTAAGTTTTTGCTTGAGCTGTTTTGTGAAGCAGACAGATAGATTGTACTTGTACAGGAATTGTTCAGGTTTAACAAGCATTGTATTTTCTTATCATATCTTCTGGTTAATGCAATATAGATAGTTAGGGTTTTGAGCAGTTTCTTTCCCCAGAAAAATATTGTGTTATGTGTGATTTAAATTCTTCCTTTTCTACTTTGTGTTTGCATTGATCAATTTTGTTTCCGCTAATGAGTAGAGTAGACAAGTAAAAATATACATGGAATCAGAGCTAAAGACATTATAGAAGACGAGAATACGAGTTTGTTATGCAGGTGAAATTGAGTTTGCAGTTTCATACTTCAGAGTTAGCAAGATGTCATTATATGGTTTGAGACTTGAGTATGCCCTGGAGGGCAACTCCAATTACAAAGCTTGGAAGGACAGGATGGAGACAATATTAGAAGACAACGGGCTGAAGGAATTCATAGATCATGATATCTCAAAGCCTCTAACATCTGATGCTAAATATTTGGTTGAATGGAGAAAGTGTGTGGAAAAGATGAGAAGGGTTATCCTAGAAGGAGTTTGAGATCATATGGTCTCGTATCTCCATGGAAAGGAAACTCCATTTGCAATGTGGAATGCATTTACAGGCTTGTTTCAAAATAGAAATGACCGCAGAAAGCTGGCACTGAAGGACAAGCTCAGAAAGATCAATATGGAGAAGGGCGAATCAATTTCGAAGTACTTGACCAAGTTCACCCAATGTCAAGATGAGCTTGGAAGTGTCAGGATTATTGTTGCAGAAGACGATTTGGTGAGCCTAGAACTTCTAGGACTTCCCAACAGCTGGCACAATTACCAGGACTCAATTAATGGGAGGGAGAAGCTACCAGAGTGGGAGTGATTGTGGTCTAACTTGGTACAGGAAGAGATGCGGCGGAGCACCAAAGACAAATCCTCATCAAAGCATGATGATGAGGAGAATTGTGCCTTAGCTGGTAAGACAAATAAAGGGAAGGGGAATTCATCCCATTCCAAATCAGATTCTTGTCACGGTGGAAAGAAGAAGGACATGTCGAAAAACAAGTGTTTTCATTGTCACGAGCTGGGACACTTTGCCACAAAGTGTCTGCACAAGAAGGTCAGTAAGAATCCTTCAAGAGGAGCAGCAGGTGAAGCTCTTACTTCACAGTTTGAACTAGATTTTACCCTCATCGCTTCTATATTGTCATCAATGATGGGCAGTGTGTGGTACCTGGACAGTGGAGCTTCATTCCATATGACCAGTAATGAAGAGCTCTTTAGTAAGTTGGAGGATAAGAATCTAAATATGCATATTGATATGGGTGATGATGGGAGGTATAGCGCAACCGACATCGGTACAGTTACCTTTCTAAGGTAGTCTGGTTCTCCTCTCACTTTGAGAGATGTTATGTATGTTCTGGGTTTGAAGAATAACTTGGTTTGTGTTGCCATGTTGGAGGATAGAGGCTATGGTGTGATATTTAGTAAGGGAAAGCGTTCCTTCATCACATAGCCATAGGACAGGTGAAACAGATAAGGGTTTGAATGAAGAACCTCTACAAATTGGAGGTAGAAGACTGCGCTGCTTTGAGCACTAAAGTAGAGAAGGTACAGAGCCGAGACATTGAAGAGTTGTGGCATAGGAGATTGGGTCACTTGCATCATGGTGCTTTAAAGATGTTGCAGCAAATTTCTACAAGGCTTCCAAAGGGTACACTAGAATAGAGAGACGCATGCAAAGGGTGTACAATGGGGAAGTACACCAAAGCTTCTTTTCATGACAAATACAGTCAAGCACAAGAGATCCTTGATTGAGTTCACTCATATGTGTGTGGACCATTCTCGACAGCATCCACGACCAAGCACATGTATTATGTGATATTGTTGGATTTTCTTCATGCAAAATAAATATCAAAAATTCGCTAAGTTTTGTGAATTTAAAGCACTTGGCAAGAAATATACTCGCAGGAAAGTTAAAGCTCTCATAAGTGATAACAGTGGAGAGTATGTGTCGAATGATTTCAAAAACTTTTGTGCATCAGAAGGCATTTGATGGGAGTTTGATAGCACCTAATTATCCATAGCAGAATGTGGTGGCTGAAAGGAAGAAAAAAAGTATTGTGGGAACGAAACGGGCTATGTTGCATGGTCAGGGCCTACCATTACACTTGTGGGCTGAAGCATGCAACACAACTATTTATTTGTAGAATAGAAGCCCTTGTCGAATTCTCGAGATGAGTACACCATAAGAGGCTTTTTCAGGGAAGAAACTAGATGTGGCACACTTTAGGATCTTTGGTTCATTAGTCTACTTCCATGTTACCAAATATGCACGAAAAAATCTAGAGCCAACAGTTGAGTTGGGCATATTTGTGGGGTAGATTGATACACCTCACAACTATCAGGTGTACCTACCAACCAATAGGATGACAGTGGTTCACAGAGATGTGAAGTTGGATGAAGAGAAGGCCATGAGATGTTCCCTTGAGAGGGATCTTTAGCAACATGTGGTTGAGGATCTTTTAGCTCCAAAGGAGGAACCGCTGGATGATGTGGAACAACCACATTCAGAGGAGCAGGGAATGGAAACACCCGCTCATGTAAAGTATTCCAGAGATGGGAGAAAGTGCACCAGAGAGGTTGACAGGTTATTGCATGATGCTAGAGAGAATGTGGGAGCACCCACATCACAACGCAAGCAGAGAAGGTCACTAGAGAGGTACACTAGCTACATGGATCTAATGAGCGGGAGTGTAGAGATTGAGCCATCCTCTTTTGAGGAAGCAGTGTAGCAACCAGTTTGGGTTGATGCCATGGTTGAGGAGTATGACTCCATTATCACAAACGGTTTTTGGGAAGTGGTCTCAAGACCATCAGAAAAGTTAGTGGTGAGTTCAAAATGGCTTTACAACGTAAAGCAAGCAGCTGATGGTAGTGTGTGGAAACACCAGGCTAATTTTGTGGCCATAGGGTTCTCTCAGGTGGAGGGGACTAATTACGATGAGACTTTTTCTCTTGTAACAAGGCACTCATTAATCAAATCCACTCTAACACTGTCAATACAGGTGGGATGGAAGATACATCAGATGGATGTAAAGACAACATTACTCAACGGAATGATTGAGGAAGAGGTGTATATTGAGCAGCCTAGAGGATTTGAGACCTTCAACAGAGATTCACATGTGTGAAGACGTGCTTGGTACACAAGGATCGATAGCTATTTCACTAGGTTGGGCTTCACCAAAAGTGAATTTGATGCAAACCTTTACCATATTGTGGTTGAAGGTAAATTGTTGATTATTTTTTTATATGTCGATGATTTGATTCTGACATGTGATGATAAGCTTATCAAGTCTTGCAAAGAGGATCTTGCAAGAGAGTTTGAAATGAAGGACTTGGGGCTCATGCACTAGTTTATGGTGATGGAAGTATGGCAAGGAGATGAGGAACTGTTTGTCTCTCAAACCAAGTAAGCCAACGAGATACTCAAGAAGTTCCACATGGAGAACAGTAAACCCATGGAGACTCCTCAATTTGATAATTGGAGGAAGGAGGATGTTACTTCAGGTGAAGTAGTGGAGGCAACTATTTATAGGCAACTTGTGGGTTCACTCATGTATTTTGTGAACACATGACTAGACATGTGTTATGCAATTAACCATCTTAGTAAAGATATGGTTAATCCTACCAAATTGTATTAGAAGGCAGTTGTTGTCTAGGTAAATCCTCTCTGATGATAGAGACTATCCCTCTAGCCCAATGAGTGGAACTAGCAATAAACGAGACAATTTAAAAAACACTTTCCTAAATTACAATCGAAATGAGAGAAGAGGAAGGATACATGCCTCGTTCTGATGCTATAATGCACTCCTTTGTTGAAGATCTTGATCGCTTGCTCCTCAGGCTCAGTCCTTACTACTCACAGCATTTGAATAATTGCATAAGAGGCCAAAGACACAACAAAGCATAAAATTGCAATAAACATAATCGAACGTAATCCACTTAACATATCAAGGATCATTAAGATAAATGAAGCATTGACACAAGCATTTATGGAAAAGTGAACCAACAATTGTATATATTAATGAATAAAAGAGGAAGCATACAACCTAGGCCTTGATGTTTGTAAGCCCTCCTTGAGTGGGTGTCCAAGTCCAAGCTCAATCTCTCCAAGCACTCCTTCTCCAAGCCAAAGTGAATAACATATAGGCACTATCTCAACATAAGTGTGCAAATAATCAAAGACGAACCATTTTGGAATGGAAGAGGATGAATATATAGGCATAGAAAGGGAGTTAGGATCTCTCCAAAGATAGGGGAATGCCCTCATCTCAAGGAGGAAGCTCATAGGGATAAGATCAAAGGGAAATATTGGGAGAATTTGACCACATCCACCACAAACAACCTCCATCTCATCGTTTTGGAAGCCTATAGATCACTAAGCTTCTTGTCCTCTTTGGGAAAACTTGCCTTTCAAGGATCAACACAAGTATCCAAGTCAAAAATGCGCTGGCAGCGCGAGGCTAGTATGGTGCAACCTACCATCAGCATGAGTTTCCAGTGTTGCACTTGTGCTAGCCCTGAAAATTAGGTTTCTAAGCTTACTTCTTCAAGGAAGGTTCAAGGCATGTTCTCATCAAGTCTTCAAGGAGGATCTAGGCTGCATATCAGGATGGGTACACTGCATAATTGCCAAGTTTTGGGCACTCCGAGGTATAACACAAGGAAGTGTAGTAGGCATGACAAAATACTTTGTAACAAATGCCCCCTAAAGCATGAAGGCAGAATGGGGAGTGATGGATGAAATGATTTACAAGCTTTTGCAAGGACGAGAACAAACATTGTCAAGAAACCTACAAATCAAGGATGCATATACATATACATATCTGATATAAAAACATGAATCCACGGTATAGATGCAGCCATCCGGATATACATGACCATGTGAAAAAATCCACGGTATGGGCGCAACCATCCAAATAAATAGGATCGTCTGGAAATCTAAGATCCAAGGTATGGACGCAGCCACCCAATATAGAAGGATCATCACTATAATGACCCACGACATGGTTGCAGCCATTCGTATAGAGGAAACATGTATACAATCACGAATAATACATAACTCCATGCAGCATGAGATATATCAGACAAAACTTAGGGTCTTGCACTCCATCCCAACCTGATCAAAGTACGAATTCTAATATGCGAATGAATGTGTCGAAGTTGAACATGCTATAAAACCACCTGATTACCAGCCAATGATGTGGACCATTAACGGACACCAGAGAAACCACCAATAATGAAAATGGTCCTCAAGGTACGACAGTACAATCCGTGAATGTGAAAATGAAGCTAAAGTTGAACACTCGTGGAATCATCTGATCAAAGGCCAATGATGAAAACCTGTCATCAGATGCAAAGAACTTACCATTAAGGCATGCAAGCTCTAAGGTACTCAAACGGAGTTTCTAAGTCATCTTCTTGGATAATGAGATGAAGTCGATAGGAAGTGACCCATCGAAGGAGGGCCATAGTGATTCCCTCATCATCGACACGAAAAAAGGAATAAAGTGGAATAAATGAGTATGATCCAGGACAGTGGGAAAAGGTCAGACAATGTATAGGTAATAAACTTCAAATAGGACTTCTCCTGAACATATCGGTGACACGACTCAGAAGTGTGGCAGCATTTGACTCAACATAGGATCAAGGGTCATGATGATGAAGTGGAATAGTCAGATGAGAGGAAAAAATGGATCACCCAAACCTGGAAGGAGAAGTGACTGAGTGAGGACATCCAAAAACCGACATAAGAAACATATGAGTGTCATGTTCAAGAGCAACATGCTACCTATGCAAGAGATGTTTCACTTTCATTTTTCCCCACTATTTCTAGCATGTACCCCAATTATTTTTTAATCATAAGCTTGAAGGGGATAGCATATGCTTGTCATATAAGTTCATTCTTCGAATGAAGCCATCCTAGTAAGTTTTACGAGTCCTAGGAAGGACAAACTCGGTCTCGTCATGGTGACAAGTCTTTCGTAATTCAATTTTTACGAGTTTGATGGAAGAATAACTCAGTATCTTTTTCATATTTAGAGAGTTTGAAAAAGAGACGAAAAAGAAAACTACATCAGGTCCCTTTTCCTAATTTGTCTCGCACGCCCAAATAGGTAGAAAACAATATTCGAGAGAACCTCTTAACCATATCGACCAAGGTGTACCATTTTCGTAAATAGGAAATCCCAGCCCGAAAAAGGGGTAAACATATACTGAGATGACGTCAATTCATTTAATTTAACGAGTTCGAAAATACAAGTACTCGGTGATATTTTCATATTTCGAGAGTCAGAAAAGAGCTTAAAGATGACTCAAGAGGGGTTCCTTTTTCATTTATTTTTAATGAGTCTGAAAAAGAGATTAAAAAAAAAACTCGTTGAATTAGTCAAAAATGATCACTGTAACCACCAAAAAGATCCTGTAACTACACATAGACAACCACACATCACTAATATCAAGAAAAATAATAAAATATTGGCAACAATGTGTTTAAAAACTTATAAATAGACCAAAAGTAAAAACATTTTTACCATTTCACTTGGAGTAAATTGGAGAGTGCATTTTATCCCATTTTTCTTTATTCTTAAGGTGAGCAGTGTGTGAGATCCAGGGCACCATTTCATGAACCATCAGCTGCAGGTAAGAGCTCTTCCTTTTCTCTTGCTTTTCATACTTATTTCATGACATTTCATAGGAATTTTAGCTGGTTAAGGGGAGGATTTTCATTTTTAAAATCAGGGGAAACTAGTGCAAGCTTGCTCATCGGATCCGCGTTGATCACCCCTGAGCCCAAAAGGCTCTCGTGATGGTAGTGCGAAAATAATTCTGACAGTCATGCTAAACGCTGGGTGGAAAATAAAAGGAAAAATACTCTTCCTTGATCGGTTTTTTCAAGATTTTGATCCATGGAAAGGCATCTAAATGATGTTTATGGGTTGTTTCCAGAAGATTTTGACAAACATGGCCATCGAATGGAAGGAAAGAGGCTAGGAGGAAAAATATCACCAAGTTGTCCAAAGCGTTGAATGTGTCAATGCTTTGAGGGACTGTGGATCACTGAAGTTCTTCTAAACCCCAAGAGTCATAGCTCAAAATGAGTTGTTACAATATCTCATTGGACTTCAGGATGTTGATCGACAAATCTTCATCATTGGAGATCAAGAACTAGAGCTAGAAGTAGTTGATATCTACTTAATCATAGTATTTTCTAGAAAAGGGGAGAGGGTCCAACTCTTTGGAGCCTGTACTATATGAGAGAGCACCAATACCTTGATCATAAGGCATTTCCCAGAGGCAGAGACAATTGTGAGCGGGGAGGTGAAGGTAGAAACCATCAAAAACTTTCCGTTGAGGAAGATTCTACACACCATCGCCCATATAGTTGGGGTGCAGGAACTGCATGAGGCAACAAAATCACAATTCCAATACGAAGTGGATTGTCTTGCTCCAACAATATTCAGCTGGTGCAAAGAACTGTTGGTCAACATGAAGAGACAACTTGCCAAAGGCAAGTTGGGAAACTTGAAGCAATTCGACTCTGGATCAATTTTGGTCACTTTCTTTTTGGAGCATGTCCCCATACTTCGATACCAGTGGGTAGAGGTGGATGATCCAACTCCACAAGATCTGAGGTTGCTCAGATGGAGTGAGATCATGCCTCGAGGAGGGGGAGGTCAATGGATGCATTTCCCTCTGTCGTTCTTTGGTTGGCTACGCCAACAACTGCTCATTGTGGATGACTATGCCTATACTGGCACAAACTTCAGAGGAGATCCAGATCTTCCTCTACCACCGAATGCACAGCGAACCGATGCAAGTAAAACTTTTTTTTGGGATTTTTCAAGTTTTATGATTTTTTTTTGTTTAAAGTGTATCTGAAAGTTTACTTGTGATAATTTTGCAGATGTAGGATCGGAAAGGCCTCTTGGCATGTCACCAATAACACGACAAGTAACATGTCAGATAGAGGATGCTCCATACAAGGAAGGAGCAGATCCTATGGTAGAGATGGAGTGAAATCTAGAAGTGATTACTCAGGGGATTCCACAATATGCGGCTATAAATGACATGTTGTTGCGGTACCAGAGGCATACAATAGGAGTGTCTACGATACTGCGTCGGTTATTAGGCCGAGTGATCAGAGCAGTCTCATGCTATCGTGAGCATCATGTGGGCGAATAACCTATTCCTAGACGTGTTTATCCACAGTATTGTAGGCTTTGAAATCCATGTGTCCCATAACACTTATTTTTTGATATTTTGATGAACAAAGTTCGACAGAATCTATATAGATATAGATATACATATACATATACATATACATATATATATATATATATATGTGTGTGTGTATATACATATATATATACATATATATATACATATATATATATATACATATATAGATATAGATATAGATATAGATGCATGTTTCTATGGTCTACTTATGTGCTCATATATCATGATGATGTGATCGATTTTTTTTATAAGTGACACAAATTCCTATCTATAACATAATTCGCTAATGCATCTGTTAATGTATTCAAATTTCGTGGAATATGTTGATATGTGAAATAATCAAAATCTCTTTCCAGTAATCGAACACGTAGATACATAAGCAAAATTTGTGGATTTCTTACTAAGTAATGACCATTTAATTGTAACACAATGAGTTGTGAATCTAGCTTAACAATCAAAATTCTAATTTTGAGAGCAACTACTTCTGATAACAATTCAATAATTGCACTGTACTCGAGAATATTATCAGTTGTTCGGCTAAGGGAAATACCTTGTAAACTGATCAACTCACCATCAGGGGTGAAGAGTGCTAAGTCTGCAGAGGATAAGTTCCATGTGCTACGACAAGCGTCATCAACAAAACCAACATAATGGTTTGACGACATCTGTGAACCAAGTGGAACACAAGGTAAGCAGAGGAAACATGTTTGCAAAGAAAACAATCACACCCAAAAATAAAAAAATGCACACCAATGAATTCACACACTAATGTACAAAAGAGTATTTACATGGATGATCACACGTGAAAATTTCAGATGGAGCCCATTTTCAGACTCGGGTAATCGATCAACAAAGAATGAAGCCGAAGTTTCACCTTTGGCATGACGTGTAACCATCAACTCAGCCAAATAGTGGAATAACACGCATAAATGGCTATGCCTCCATGCCCCCCTGACGACTGAGGATTACGAGTCATAGGATGAATACCCCCTTGTGATAATGCGAAAATGGTCAAATCTCGGTGAGAAAATCTCATGAAAGGGGGCGAGAAAATCGTAATCTCGTGATGAGGAAAAGATGCCCCCAGTTGAAAGATGTTGAAAATTTCATGTTGAACTTAAATGTCAATGGGTCAAGTAGCAATAATATTTCCCATATTACATTCGGACAAAACTTTGTGCACCAAAATAGGTGTTTGAAGTGGATGTGTCAGGTTATGAGAAACAAAAGCCTCAAGACACGAAGGAATCTCACTGAGGTTTGGAAGAAACGAGGAATGACGATGGGCATCATTCCAAGGGGTTTCATCAAGAGACATAACCTCAACAATACTCTCGTTGGTGGGGAATATCTCGTTCAAGGGATCCAGAGAATCCCAAGAACCAACTCAAGGAGATTGCAAATGCATATCTAGGTACATACTAAGAGTAGTATGAATTTCTGAAGTAGCCGTTGAAGCCAAGACAACTTCTTAATAGGTTTTCTCTAAAGGACTTAGTAGCATAGCATCACCAAAAGAATCAACTTGATCCGAAGTAGGGATGATCCATGGATCATTGGGGGTAGAGATCATGTTGAGCGAGGCAACATGTGGAGGTGGGAGAGAAAAAGTTCCCATTAAAGCATAATCTTTGAAAAGACCTACCCCACCCTCTCATACAAAATATCGGTATTTCGCACATATGGGACGTTTCCATTTGAAGCACCAGAAGTGAAAAAGGAAAATTAATCGACAGTTAAAATATTCCCCTCATGAGGAAAACGAAGAACCCAAAATAAAGAGGAAACCACACAAAACATGGCATGGTTCCAACTTCGCCCAAGTAGAAGGTTGTAATTCAGATTTGCATCTACGACCTCTACTTCTAACTCGACATTTTTCCCTTCCAAGGTGATGGGAAAACTTGTGAGAATACCATAAGGACGAGAGCCTCTGCCATCAAAGGATTCTAAGGTGTTTGGGGACTAGTTGAGATCTGGAGAGCCGATGTCTTTCCAACATGAAACAAACATGATACAGGTGGAAGCACCTTCATCAATGACAGTCCGATGAATCATCTTTCCTTTGATAATACCTTGAATCAAAAATGAAATTTGATGAGGAAGACGAGGAACATGGTTTTCTAGATTGAAAGTGATCAAGTTCTAATCGACAAGATCGATGCCTCCTATAGTAGAAAATAATGATTTCCATCGTTGGACAAGTTTGGAGAACTTCTGAGGGTGCTTGAGCTAATTCTTTGACAATATTGTAATGTTGAGCAGCTCTAGCATTTGGATTATAGGATGACTTCCGAAGCACGCCTTTAGGAGGCGGTCAGATGATGGATTCATTATTAGGTCTCTTGATATGGAGAGGACCAGAACTAGGTGAAGCGAAAGTAGAAGGTGTATCAGTGGCTTCCTTTTTCATCATCTGCTTTTGAGGAGTTTGATAATCTTTCGACCTAGTGGCAATAGAAATAGGCACTGTGCTACTCATGTAAACTTGAGAACCTGATGAGGCAAAGGATTTTGGTTGAGCTACCAACTAAGTCTGCTGATATGGAAATGGATCTTTCAGTACAGCCAGGATCCCTTTCAATAAATGACTAACTTCGGCACAACAGGGACAATCCTTGGTGTAATGATCTTCTTCATAAATGAGGCAAGGATATTTCGGCTTACATTTGGAGGTATCATCAACAGATGGCTTAGGAGGATCATGTTTCGAGGTATCAAATTTTTCTTTACCTTTACCCTTTTTCTTACCTTTGGAGGCTTTATCTGCCATGATAGACTGGATGACATTAACCTCAGAGGTTTTACCAAGATTCGAGGGGTTTTTCGAAGGAGGATTGGAACTAGTATTCGAAACAGCTTTTTGCTTCGAAGAAGATTTAGTAGAAATAGACGGTACATCCGAAGACTTAGAAGATGTTGGATCCGAAGGTGGCCTTGGAGCATCAGATAAAAGCTCATATAGCATGCCAGATTGAGAATAAAACAAATTCAAATACTGGGCATGGGAAATTCCTTGATCCTCGGTAACGCAACCTCCCATTGCTATATCTCTAGCGATTTTGTTTACGAATGACTTGGTGAACCATTTGGTCAACAACTCAGCAGGGATTTCAAACTTGATGAGGCAACACCGACGGCTCCATTCATGGATATGATCGGAGATGTGGGTCGCGGTATCCTGTTTCAGAGATGTAAGCAAGTGGGTACCAATTTCATAACGAACCGGTAACTAGAAGTGAGTGAGGAAGGCCATGAACAAAGAGTTGAAGTCTGCATAGGTACCTCGAGGTAACTTGATGTACCAATTTGCAGTAGCACCTGTCAAGGTTCGCTAAAAGAGGTAGAAACAAACATAATGGTCAACATCGGAATTGGAATAACACCATAAGTGATATGTCATCACATGGTCCTGAGGGTCTTCTTTAGCATTTCCTTCGAATTTGGGGCAATCACTCGAAATCTTAGTGGGAACTCGAGGCCCATAAGGTGAATGAAGTATCAGATCATTAGTAAGCCTTGAGACATTAGGCAGTTCCAACATCGCTAAAAATGGCAATTGGAGGTTAAAAGGCATATAAGGCCTTTGGTAAGGCCCAATTTGCGGGTTCCAACCTTGTTGGTAAGGTTTTTGCCCCCAAAGTGGAGGATTTTGACCATAAGCTGGATTCTGCCTAAGGTAGGGTTGATATTGACCTGCCATAGGCCGTTGATAACCATAAGGAAGATAAACATTGTGAGCGGCATATGGATTGTAAGATTGCTACCACTACTAACCTTGGAAATAAAGTTGTTGGCCTTGCTGCTGCAGGGGTTGTCCTTGTATCTGCAAGGTTTGATCTTGTTGATATAAAGGTTGGGTTTGTTGCTGCAAGGGTTGACCTTGCTGCTGCAATGGTTGACCTTGTAGATACAAGGGTTGATTTGGTTGTTGGACAAACTATGTTTGTTGCTGCAAAGTGTTACGCAGTAATTTGTCACCGTTGGTCACCGTCCTTGTTACACCCCCGCTGTCGCGCATTGGAGGACACATTTACGGACCTGTGACCAGTGACATAACTTGAAAACACTTGCATTGAGGTCTCCTGAGTATGAAGTTCAATAACCCTGAAGACACCCTCTGAAGATTAACCTTGGAAAATGTCTTTTTCCCATTAGCACGGGTCCACAGTGTTTTAGCCCGCGCTAATGGCTCAGTACCTACAAATAGGGCGCGCCCATAGACGCTCTGTCCCAGAGCACGGCCTGCGCCACACAATTTGGGCATGATTTTTGGCCAGCGCATGCTAAAATGCTTTTTCCTCTGTGACTCACCCAGTTCCCTGAAGGAAAAAGCCCACAAAAGCAGACGACCGTCGGCCTTTCTATCCAAGGCAACTCAACTCAATGGCTATTATGGGACATTACCAAAACTCAAGATGTGTCCACATACAATGCATATCTCCTCTCCCCCCATCCATAAAAGCCTGTCTCCACATAATGAACGGGCTAGTTCTAGTTTTTGGAGGCAAATGTTAAAAGTGCAAAGAGTGAACAAGCTAGTGAGAGAGATAGTATTGAGCTAAGAGCTGAAAGAAAGGTTATGCTGCCGGATTGTGGAGAGAGAAAGTGATCTTGCAAGACATGTCAGACTGACTGCCGACCCAGCTAGAGAAGATTTGCAGCGTCAAGCCTTAAGTGGTTGTAATTCCTTCTCTCTTTTCTATTTAATGATAAGCGACTGTTATTATGGTTCCATTCATGTGTTCTACTGGTAATATGTGAATTGTATCTTGCTTGACTGGTATATAGCTGTACGATTTTGGATTTTATGCTTGTTTGTGGGTTGTTCTTCATTTGTGCAGGTGTCCATGCGTGGAGCGCAAGGATAGCAACCGGCCAGAGCTAGAGGACAGGAGCGACACTTCTCCCACAGCAAACAAGCGTTGGAACCCAGGTTGGTCTCCTTGATCGACTTCTAAATTGTATAGTTAGGAACTTGCATGCAGCGTGATTGATTGTTGCTAGACCCCTGTGGGGCTAGTGGGATCCACCTCTGTCCGCAGAGGGGATTTACCTCCGCAACACAAAGGTTGCCCCTGCTACTGCAAAGGTTGCCCTTACTGTTGTAAAGGTTGTTGAACATTTCCTTGAGGAATTCCCTGTTGGTACTGATAAACTCCATTTGGGATTTAGCCATATGCACCGGGAATAGGATTTTAACCATGTTTCACATGAGGACCTACTTGTGGAATATAAGGTGGAATTTGTAGTTCTTTTGAACCATATGGAACATAAGATTGTTGGAGGGGTATATGTGTTGTATAAGGCTATTGATACTGGATATTACTAGCTCTAGCTAGAATAGACGAAGCAACAGGATTAGGAATACCACTAATAGGTTGACTCACTCCAACCATGTGAGGTTGTGATCCACTCACATGGGTTCCACTTGAAACAAGAGGGATATTTAGATTCCCCTCCCCCTATGTTGTGAATGGGGCGGTGGCACATTTTATCCACTTGATGGGGGAACTGAGAAACTTACAGGTGTATAAACCGAACTATAGGTTGAACTGAGATTGAAGTTTGAAACAAAGGTAATGGTTACAATAGAATAGTTGGTTGAATCAGAACTGAAGTAACGACAGTTTGCACAAGAATGTGAGAGGTCACATTAGGAATAAATGGACCAGAAGTAGGCATAGCATTCGATGACCAAATTGGATTTTGGTACAACAAAGAAGCACTAGGAGTTCCTGAAACTAGTTAACCCAAGGTTGTATAGCCATGTGGAAGAATAGGCCTACTGTTCGCAGGAGGTGGTTGGGTCAGAACTCTTCCTTCGTAAGGAAATCCTTCTAGGGGAAAGTCGTATTCGAAGTCATTGTCAACACTATGAGTGGGAGTAGTGGAGATGTCCAGAGGACCTCTAGGAGAGGTTGGAATATCACCTTCTGAAGCCATAGGTGGAAACAGTTGGCAAGGAGAGGAATCTGAGAATGATGAGGAGGTAACTCTAAAGGAACACCAGGATTGTCGTATGGGCTATAAGGTCGTTGAGGAGATATCACAAATGGATCAAAAAGAAGATTCAGAGGATATAGAACAAACCTTTATGGACTCTTAGGGGTTTCTAGATCAGACTCCTGAGAGGACGATGAGTATCGAGGTGGAGGACGAGAAGCAAGGGGTTGGATACTTGGGACAATTCCAAGTTCAAAGCCTTGAGCTTCAAGTGATTGTGAAAGTTCAGGATGAACTCCTTGTGAAGACCCTTCAGTATCAGTTGATGAAGGGGAACAATGAGGTGAACATAATGGTTCATCCACGATGACTTTCTCTCAAGAGTAGAATGAGAAGAGATGATTCGTTGAGGGCTGATTAAAATTAAAATTTACAAGGAATTACTCAATGTCAGGTCAAGAAGCAACTACATGGGTTCGACATATTATCATTGGCAGTTAATTTTATGACACGAAACAACAAATAAATCAAAAAGGGCTATGCTAGGCAAGAGGGTTTACCAAGTATCCTTGAACTGTTATATACACCTTAGCTGAAACCAAGGACTTGACATACGAAAGTCAAGCTCCTTGAATGTTGTGTGCGGTGTATCACATTTACAAGGTGACTGACTCAGTTACCTGTGGCTAAAGGATAGCAACCTAATGGGGTCTCCCAATATATACTAGACGATACGAGGAGCACAAGTCTGTGTTAGCATTGTCTGATGCATAACCATTCGGTGAGAGCGTTCCTGTATACTTGTCATATTGAAGTGCCTCCTATATACCCGAAAGTACTGGAGAACCTTCGATATACTTCCATACTATAACGGGATTTCACCCCCGGGATACAATGCAGACAGTTAATGACAACTGCTATGTTTAAAGACACCGGAACATGTCTCTAGCCTAGACCGCTAGATATTTGTGTTAGGTTACAAATGCTCCTTATGTTAATTGAGGTAAATTTTAAGTTTATCTTGAATTAGGTTTCAATTGTATGGCTCAACGATGTCACCTAAATTCCTATGATGCAACTAAATGAGAAAAATGAAATCTTTTCTTTCGACAAAGGCTAAACTAATTAGGGAAGAGAGACAACCAAACAATGCGTCAATCAAACAACATGCATGAAAACATAACTCTTTAACTTTTCCAATGCAAGATGTAAAAATGAAAACTACTCTTTCACTTTCACTAACAAATGAAATACCAAAATGCAATCCTATGAGAAACAAAAATCACTTTTCCTTCACTAAGATGCACTAATATTTGTTCTTTTCCTTTCACTTTGACTCAAAAATGAAAACTAATGCACAAGTAAAGGGGAAAATGCAATCCAAAACAATTAAAAATGAAAAATTCATTCACTTTTGGTTTCGAATACAAATCGTTTCAAAAACACTTAAATGAAGAAATTTCTTTCACTTTTCTCTTCGAAACAATGAAATCAAAACAATCATTCACTTTCAGTTTCATCAAAGCAAACAATTGTAATCTAAGTTTGACAATGGGGTAAAAGCAATTTTCAAAGTACCAAAATGATCCAACGCTAATGAAAATAACTTTACAAACATGAACGAAAAGCAACTTGAAAATGGTGCCTTGACTGCAGCAAAACTCCTAGATGGAAACAATCAATCTCACAGAGACAAGCCAAGTGATGAGTGAAGGGTGACCTAGAAATCCTAGAGGGTAATCAAACTTCAAACGCACATCAACAAAAGACAAGAGACAATTGAAATCACACAAGGACAACAATCAAGACAAACACATTGCAATTACACTAGAAAATCACTTATAGAGGTTCAAAACCACTGAAAACAAGAAGAAACCCTAATTTTATTCTATCCTCTAGGATCAACGCGCTTGTTAAAGGCAAAAGGGCGATGAAAGGAAGAGCAATGTGGCTATAATTTCAAAATAAACGCTCACATCACTTCTGTCAAAGAAAAAAGTGTGCTAGGCGAGGAAAATAATGAAAAAAAGATCTTCAAAATCAGAGCAGGCTCAACACTCTCAAGCAAAAACCAGTGACTGCATAAATCTACAGTGATGCATACAAGCCAAGAAACCGATTGTTGGTCAAACTCATCAGAGAATATCATCAAAGGAATGGATGGAAAGGTTATAGCTTCCCTAGTGGAGTTTCCATTTTGTTGTCTAGGTAAATCCTCTATGCGAACAGAGAAGATCCCTCTAGCCAATGAGTGGGACTAGCAACAAACGAGACAATCTATGAGACACTTTCCTAAATTATAATCAAAATGAGAGAAGAGGAAGGAGACCTACCTCTTTCTGATGCTATAATGCACTCCATTGTTGAAGATCTTGATCGCTTGCTCCTCAAGCTCAGTCCTTACTGCTCACGCGTTTGAATACCTACATAAGAGACCAAAGACACAACAAAGCATAAAAGTGCAACAAACATAATCGAATGTAATCCACTTAACATATCAAGGAGCATTAAGATAAATGAAGCATTGGGACAAGCATTTATGGAAATTGAACCAGTAGTTGTATATATTAATGAATAAAATATGAAACATACATCGTAGGCCTTGATGTTAGTAAGCCTTCCTTGAGTGAATGTCCAAGTACAAGCTCAAGCTCTCCAAGCACTCCTTCTCCAAACCAAAGTGAATCAAATATAGGCACTACCTCAGCATAAGGGTGCAAATAATCAAAGACTAACCATTTTGGAATGGGAGAGGATGAATATATAGGCAGGGAGAGGGAGTTAGGATCTCTCCAAAGATAGGGGAAGGCCCTCATCTCAAGGAGGAATCTCATAGGGATAAGATCACAGGGAAATATTGGGAGAATTCGACCACATCCACAATGAACAACCTCCATCTCTTCGTTCTGGACGCCTCTAGATCACGAAGCTTCTTGTCCTCTCTAGGAAAACTTTCCTTTTAAGTACTAGCGCAAGTATCCAAGTCAAAAATGCGCTGGCAGCGCGAGGCTAGTATGGTGCAACCTGCCATTAGCACGAGTTGCCAATGTTGCAGTCGCACTAACCCTTAAAATTAGCATTCTGAGCTTACTTATTCAAGGAAGGTTCAAGGCATGTTTTCATCAAGTCTTCAGGGAGGATCTGGATTGCATATCAAGATGGGTACACTGCATAATTGCCAAGTTTCGAGCACTCCAGGGTATGACACAATAATCTGTAACAACAATCAAATATGTGTAGAGATACCTTAGAGGCACCACTGAGTTTGGTCTTTGGTACAGATGAACATAGACATTGAATCTTCAAGGCTTCACCGATGCAAATTGGGAAGAGATTCCATCCGATAAGAAGAGCACATCAGGTGGGATCTTTAGTATTAGGTCAACTATTGTTTCTTGATGTAGCAAGAAACAAATATCAGTTGCACTCAGTTTAGCAGAAGAAGAATACATGGCTGCTAGTCAAGCAACTTCTGAGGCTATCTGGATGAGGAAGATTTTTGTTGGTCTGTTGGTAAACGAATGGATCCAACAACGATTTACTGTGACAATCAAATTTGTATCAAACTCTTTGAGAATCCAGTTTTTCATGATCGGTCCAAGCATATTCATATTTGATATCGTCATCTTCCAGATTGTGTGCAGAGGAGAATCAGTTGCTGGGGTACATTCCCCGGAGGAGCGGGATGCAAATATTTTGACAAATGCCTTGTCAAGATGCAAATTCGTGTTTCACAAACGCGGGATCGGGGTAGTAGATAATCCATTTCTTGTTGAGAGGGATTGTTAAAAATAGCAATAAGAAATCCTAATTTAATTTGTCCTTGAATTAAATTAGGAATTAAATCGAAATTCCATTCTCATGGCACCTTGTAATAGCTACCTAAGTTAATTTGACTTAGTTGGCTCAGTAAATTTGAGTTGGAAATCTAGCTAGAGTCATGTAGAGTGATTCTTAAATTTTAGGGGTCTAGGTTGAGTTCTTTTGAGTTGTAATTAATTAACTCAATATAACTGAGTTATAGTCAATTGAAATAGTTCAAATAGTTGGAGGGACTAGTAGGAGGACTAGTAGTGGGGAGCATCTTTAGTGTAGCTTCACTGCTCCACCAGCTAACTAAATATTCACTCATAAATAACCCATTCATTTCAGTTCAGAGGAAGACCCAGTTGAGATTAGAGTTCAGGGACAATGTACTATTAGTTGTATAATTTTTCGAGTTGTACAAATGGTGCATGCAATCAGTAGAAGGCCTATGATGGATTGCACGATTTTGGTGAGGGATTTTCCCAATTAAATATGGGCTAATTCTCTCAGAATTATGCAAGGAAGTAGGGGCTTGGCAGGCAACAGAATTGGCTAAGTGTTGGCTTAAGTTGTTTTGTGAAGTAGAGAGATAGATTGTACTTGTGCAAAAATTGTTCGGGTTGAAAAAGTATTGTATTTTCTTCACAAGCCTTCTAGTTAATGCAATATAGATAGTCGGGGTTCTGAGAAATTGCTTTCCCCAGAAAAATATTGTGTTATGTGCGATTGAAATTTTTCCTTTTCTGCTTAGTGTTTTCATCGATCAATTTTTGTTTTCACTTATGAGTAGAGTAGATTCAAGTCTTTCATTTTAGCATATTACATAAGTTGTTTGAATCTACAAGTAAAAATCTACACCCTACACCTATCTTCTCTAAGGATCAAAAAGTTTATTAACACTTGAAAAATATATATATATATATATATATTACCATTTGTTTTTTTTTTTAATCCAATAGGGACTCTCAAACAATTAGGCTCAAAAACCATTACAAGGATATACAAGAGGTGAACCCTAGCAGATAGGATAACAACATTTCCCTCAACCACCCAAACTACATCCAATTGACAAAATGATTAACATTATCACCATAACACTAATCAAAATTATATAAATTGTTAGCATGAATACCATGTAACTTATAATAATTATTGATATAAAATATAATGAGTACTAATACAATCCAAATGCACTAATGTAATAAAAACTTAAATTTTGAATTAATTATTGTATATATCAATTTTCCCTACTTGCTCAAACTTGTTTTTGGAATTAACATTATCTTTGTATGTTTTGAGACTAATGTGCTTTATGGAGAAGATGTTGTCATTTAATGTTATAATAGGAAAATATATCATAACTCACTTATCAAACGAACAATGGGGACAACCATCATTGGTTGTTATCTGCAATTGTAGATTGACTCGTCATTTTTATTCAAGGAAAACCACGCCACTTGGAATTACCAAGTAGTAGTCCATAAGGGGCATACTTTCACTCCTACCATATGCCTTTGGGTCTTGGGCTATTAACATTTTTCCTTACATCTGACGAAGACAAGCTCTTAGCCATGCAAAAACAATTTTAGGGCATACTCCATACCCCTAAAAACAATATTTAAAAAAAAAAATGAAAAAAAAAAAAATTACATATGTATGTATGTGACAACATTTAAACAATATTAAATTCATATAAATATATCTCAAATTTAGATCTATCAATCATGGAGAGGGGTTGAATTACATAATACATGGCATGAAATTAAACCAACATAAATCCATCTTAGCTCTCAATCTACCAAGTGCATCAAATCTCTCAAGATTAAAACCTCTTTTTGAATGCAAAATTGGATGAAAGGTTCACATCTTGAGAATTTAATTCCTGTGGACTCTTACTAAATTTGTAGTTAAGATGGATCTATGTTAGTTCTTAATAATATTATTTATATATTTTGACATCTTTGTATACATGTGTGTAGGGTATTTTTCTTTGACATGTTTTATAATTTTTTTAATTTAATATTTTAATATGACATGCATCGCATTATTGCGTCGAGAGGCCACAACCCAATATAAGGCGATTTTGTGGTGTAAAGGTTTATAAACATTTACATGTCGGCTTAGTTAAAAAATAATAAAAGGTTTGGAGTAATATAGAGCCCAATATTGGGAAGATGTTATAATGTACGTAAATGAGTG
>APFE031082928.1:72818-91168 GCA_000404065.3 Pinus taeda | reverse complement strand
TGATAAGAACCAGATCTACCGCATAGCAGTTGTTGATAAGAGACGACAGAGCCACCGCAGAGCAGGCGTTGATAAGAGACTGCAGAGCCCCACACATTCAAATAATGATAATATTTGAATGTAGAACTGCAGAGAATCACCGTAAAACCGCAGAGAATGTAAAGAATAGATCTGATCAATAGAATGATCACCGCAGATCTATGCCGTAGAGAATCACCGTATGATCACCGCAGATATATATATACATATATATACATATATATATATGTATATATATAAATGTATATATACATATATACATATATATATATATATATTATGTTACATAGATTGTATATATATTATATACATATATAATTACATTATTATGTATATATTATAGATGTATATTTTTATATATATATACATCTAATATATGTATGTATACATACGATATATCTTATATATACATCGTATATTTATACATCATTTATATAATATTATATACTTTACAACATTATATATATGTATAATTCATATATATTATCTATATATATGAATATATATATATATACCATCTATATATATGTATACCTACATATATATAGATGTATACTATATATACATAATATATTATTATTATATTTAATATTATATATATATATATATATTATATATAGTGATATTATATGTATATAATTACTATATGTTAACTACATATATATATTATATGTATTATTAAGTTATATATATATATATATAAAATATAATATATATATATATATATGTCCCGAGAAAAAAGATCGACTTTTATCTGAAAACAAAAATTTACATTGTATATGTTGTTAGGCATTCAGGTGATTGTATGATTTTTAGTCATAGAGTTGCTGAGATGTTGCTTGAGGGATGCCCCTTCTGCCATCTCTAATGTCTGATTCTGATTCGCTAATCAATTTTGAACCCAATGCCTCCTCAAAGAGGAGAAACCCCGGTTGATCAATTTCCTTTGCATCATAACCACATCATTGGTCTCTATATTCAGCTGTAAAAAATCATTGCTATGGCTGAATCATTCCCGAGTCTCCTTAGAAGGGAAACAACCCAAACAGGAATGAGTCAGCTGAAATTTTTTTATTTTATTTTTTATTTTTAAGGAGTTTAAAGAGTTCTAGTAGCTGTTGTTCTGAACTGAAAGAAAAAAGAAAAAGGATTGTGAAGGAAGGAAAGTGCCAGAGCCCTAGTTGTGGCTTTAGAGAGATTGATTTTGCGAATTGGGTGGATGATCCGACACACGGATCTCATCCATCTATGTGTCCTCTATTCGCCAACTGCCCATATTTTGTTGCAAACCTGCTTTAGAAAGCTGGTCTACAGAGTCATTGTGTTCCCTATATATATGACATAGAGAGATGAAGTTAAAATGAGATTTTAAATGCATGGTTTCTTCTAGTAATGTAGATAAAATGTAGTTCTGGCATCTGCTTATTCCATTGAACCATTTGACAATATTTAGAGAGTCCCTGAAGATCTGAATCGTGGATATGCCCAGTTGGGCGAGCCAGCAAAGGAGGAGTTTTAAGGTTGTCAGCTTGGCGAAGTTATTAGTTTCGATCCCTAAGCCCACTGAGGCTTTGAGGCATCTATGGGGATTTAGGTGAATGATCAGCCCAGCACCGCATTTGTTGTCTTGGCTAGAGGCCCCATCGAAATATGCCCATGGAATCCCTTCCTTAATATTCTCTTCTTTGACTGGGCGAGGTAAATCCTCGTGGATGGGTTCAGGCATGCTTGTGAAGATAGACGCACTTCCGATAGTTGTGCTTTCCACCAATGGAATTTGATCTTGAAAGATACTTTTATTCCTTGCAAGCCATAACCCCCAGGAGATGATAAGGGGAAGGTTCCTCAGATTTCCTTCAAGATGATGGGCCCACCAAGATTTCCAGGCTTCTGCTATCGTTTGCCCATTCCATGAAACTCTTTTGTGGATCAGTTCCCTGACAGCTTGCCAGACTGCTTTGGAGAAGGAGCAATCCATGAAGAGATGAAAAATTGACTCAGAGGTCATTTTGCAAGGGCACATCTCCATGGTCCTGACTTGTATATTTTCTGTAGGATGTCTGAGGTAGGAACCTTCTCCTTTAGTATACACCAGAAGAGCATTCGGGCTTTTGTCGTGCATTGCGTTTTCCAGATTGAGGCTACCCACCAGTCCTGATTTCCCCAACCTTTCTCTGTCATTAGGTACTTGAAACCTTGTTTTGGGGAGTATTTGCCTCAGTCTGCATGGGTCCATACTAACTGATCTGGTCTATCTCTTAGTTGGACATTTGATCTACATAGCTCTGAGGTGAAAGTGATCCACTTCCCTCTTCATTGAGGGTTGAGATGTAGGTCCGATCTTGTAAGTCATGCTTGGCCCCATATGGAAGAGTGGTGATGGTTCTCAATCTGACTAAGGTTATTAATGCCTCTTGTGTTAAGATGGTTGATGAGGCCCGGGGATAGTATGAAATCTTCGTTGCATCCTACCCAAGGATCCTTCCCTATAAAGACATGTTCGCCATTCCCTACCTGTCAGGATAGACCTTGTTCTATGATCTTAAAGCCTTATAATGTTGCTTTCCACACCACTGAGGCACTGCCTTTCATTTTGGTTGGGCTTATGATCCAATCTTCTAACGACATTGGGTCAATATATTTTCATTTAACCACCGTAGCCCAAAGGTTCTCCGTTTTGATAAGCCTCCATCCCAACTTTGCTGCCAGCAATGGTCTGAAGGCGGTTAAATCTTTAATTCTCCATCCTCCCCAATCCTTTGGCCTTGCCACCTTTTCCCAGGCCACCAATGGGAGTACTGAGTCTTCTTGTGATCCTGTCATAAGAATTTGCTGCAGACTCTTCTGATTTTCTCTAGAGTCCCTTTCAGAACCCAGGTTAATGCATCCCAGTAGACCGGTATAGCCAGGAGGAATGATTTGATTAGTGTCGGTCTGCCACCTCCAGATAGCCATTTGAAGCTCTAGTCGGTGACTCTTGATTCGATTTTTGCTATTAGCTAGTGCCAATCCTACTTCCTATATGAGCAAGGCTTTAGGTAGAACCCAAGATATTTTAAGTAGTCTTGGAGCCTCCTGTCCTCGAAGGGCAAGTCCTCTTTGATTAGGGTTACTTCATGCCTATTGAATCCTTCCAGTAGAAGCTGTGATTTATCTTTGTTAACTTGAAGGCCTGCTGCCTTTAAAAAGAGATTTAATATCCTTTTTAATTCCTGGGTTTCGGGTCTTCTTCCATTAGAGAATAGGAGGATGTCATCCACGAATAGGATATGGGTTATTTTTAAATTGACTGCCACTTCCAGCCCTGGGATATTTCCTTTCCTTCGGGGATCAATGATCAATCGACTGAGGCCTTCTGCTTCTAGAAGGAAGAGGAGAGGAGAGAGGGATATCCTTGTTGTAATCCTCTCTGACTTTGGAAAAATGAGGTGGCTGCTCCATTGATGAAAATTGCAAAGTTTACACTGGTTAAGAATCCCATTACCCAGTTTATGAAGTCTATGTGAAACCCCAGATGCGTGAGAAGCATCCAAATGTATATCCAACTGACCCTGTCAAATGCTTTAGATAAGTCAATTGTCACTATTGTTCCTTTGATTTGTTTTGGATGATATTGTGAATGGATTCCTAGGCTACTCCAATAGCTTCATGGATCTACCTCTCCTTTAAAAAGTTGAATTGTTCTCTTGACATGTGCCTGGATAAATTTGGTTTAACCTGGAGGGCTATCACCTTTGCTATGATTTTATAGATACAGTTGCAGAGGGAGATCAATCGGAAGTCCTCGAAAGAGGAAGGGTCTTATTGTTTTGGAATGAGGGCTATGAAGGTCGAGTTGTAGGGTGGATAGATTACCCCTTTACTTCTAGATTCTTCAACAACTTTGGTAATATCTTGCCCCAATTGCTTGAAGAAATGTTGGAATAGTTCCACCGTCTAGCTATCTGGGCCAGGGCTTTTGTCTTTTGGCATTGATTTTACTATTCCTTCCACCTCCCCCTGGTGACTTCTCCCATTAGCTCCAACGAATCCTCTTCTTCCACATAATGAGGGAAACTTTGGGTTGTTTGGATTACTTCCGCCAAGGAAATTTTGCCCTGGTCAAAGAACAGGTTCTGAAAGTGTCATATGCCCATCTAGGATAGATCCTCGAAGGATCGGGCCTCTCTACCTCCTTCTTCTTTTAGGTGATCGGGCCTCTCTACCTCCTTATTTTAGGTGATCGGACCTCTCTACCTCCTTCTTCTTTTAGGTGCCAGATGGTGTTTGTGTTCTTCCTTCCTCTGGCATAGTTTTGGAAGAATTTGGTATTTTCATCCCCTGCCTTTAGCCAAATGGCTCTGCTTTTCATTCGCCATTGTTCTTCTCTTACCAAGAGGATTTTATTCCTTTGGCCTTCCTGCTGCATGATATTTTCCTTTTTTTCTTAGGTTTCATAGCCATCAGCTTCAAGGCTTTCAAGCCATTGGAGATTCCTTCCTATTTGGATGAGGTCTTCATATTCTTTCAGTTTCTTTTCTTTGGCCCAGTTCATTGTGGCTTTTTTAATGCGTTTTAGGTTCTCCATAAAGAGGAAGGCTTTATTATCAATGTCACTGGTCCTTGCAGGTCTCCAAGTGGACTCAAAGAGGGAGTTTAAGGAGTCCTCTTGAAGCTAGGTGGGGTTGAAATTGAAGGGAGTTGCTGGTTTTTTAGGGAGCTTGGATAGTTCTAGCAAGATTGGCATATGATCCGAGTTCCCTCCTTCACTAACCCACTACGAAAAGCTGGAATTTTTGTTGTTGCTTCCTCCCGAAGGAGGAAACAGTCCAGTATTTTTGCTACATAGCATTCCCCTACTCTTTTATTTATCCAGGTAGGTCTTACCTTCAGCAAGATAATATCCAGTAATTTGTTGTCTCTGAAAAGTTTGGTGAAAAAGTCTGACAATTGATCTTCTCTGACCGAGGAGCCCTAGGTTTCGGAGGAGCCTACGGAGAAGTTTAAGTCTCCCCCGATTACCAAGTTGGGGTTGTTCATTAAGGATTTGGATAGGAGGGTTTTCCACAAGAGGGATATTCCCTGGCAAGGCCAATAAATGTTTACTATCAATAGAGTGGTGCAGAGTTCTTGAGAGTAGACTTCTATCCCCATAACCTGGTCCATCCCCTAGGAGTTTAGGGCTTTAAATTTCTCTTGCTTATATGCCAAGGTAGGGCCCCAGAATGGCCTTTGGCGTCTAAGACCTGGATAGTCCATCTTGGCAGAATTTTTAATAATGATTTGGATACCTCTTCGCCTGCTCCCAGGGTTTCTTGAAGGAGAAGTATATCCGGATTGTAGTTCCAGATTACTACTTTTAAGGCCAGCTTTTTTGGGTCGCTAGCTAAACCTCTACAATTCCAGAAGAGAATGATCATTAGTTAACCTCCAGAAGGGGTTTTGCTGCTCTAAGCGGCCCAAAAATGGACATTTGCTTGTCATCTGCAATGTTTATCTTGGCTCTTAGCTGAGCCTTGGATAGGTTTTTTTTTCTCCCTCTTGTCTTCCTGTCTTCTGGCTGGGAGGATTGCATGTCAATTCCTCCTACTACCTCCAAAGTTCCCCACGAGGGAGGTTTTCTCTCTCGGGGTCTAAGGTTATAAGGATTGGAGGCGGGGAGGGTTTCTTCTCTCAAAGCATCAGCATTGGTTAGAGCATATTCATGATTCATATCTATGTTGGGGATGGAGGTAATTATACTCTCAATTTGCATGTTTTCTGAGTGAAGAATAGGAGTAACAATGTTCTGGTGCCTAGAGGGACCAGGCACTTATTCATCTATATTGAAAGAATTTACAGGAGAAGAAAAAGGTGGGTTTAAGGCTAGACCCATACCCTCTTTAGCAATAGTGTGGCTTCCTTCAATGTGAGCTTGAGAGTCCTGGATCGTTGCATTCCCTTCAAGTTGGATGGGAGGTTGTTGCTCCTGGGTGGGTTTATGTTGCTCTTCTGTTTTCCCATTTGAATTCATTCGGGGTCCATCCATGTCCATCAGCTCTTCCCCCTTATTTCCTTCCGATGGGTTGGTTCTATGCATTTCTATTGTTGATCCCCCTGTATCGGCCTTCTTTTTCTTTCCTCTACGTCTGTGAGCCATCGAGCTTTCTTTTGCCAAGTGTCCATAGATGTGACACCTATGGCATCGAAATGGAAAGTTTTCATAGTCAAGTTGTTGTAGGTATTTGAACTCTTTGTAATGCAGCTGGATTTCTTTGGCCAATCCTACCCTAGGGTTGAGGCTTACTAAGATGCGAGCAATCCCCAAATCCCTGGTTTGTAAGAAGGACATGTCCGTTTCCATGTATTTCCCTAGATGGTTCCTGATGGACTTGAAGATTGATTCAACCCAGAGGAATGGTGGGAGCCCTAGCAAGTGGACCCAAACTAGTAACTCATCGACTCTTTCCCTCTAAGCGTCAAACAGAGGATTCCATGTTTGAACAGGATTGAGTTCCTTTCGAAAGCCCAATCCTACCCAATACCCAGTCCACCGCTTCTTTTTTTGCAAATTTAACCATAAACCATCCCTTTGTGAGTGTCAAGACTTGGAAGGTTGAGTCTGGGGCTTCCTTCCAATGATGGGAAGCCCACTCTTGGATGAAATTTGCTGAGTGCTTTTTCCCTCTTGCCCTTCCAACCAATGTCAAATCTGCGACTTCCATGGCTTCGTCTATTGACACATTCATTCCCAGGATCAGGTCTGGAACCAATTCTTTTCTCTTAATTAGCTTGGGATTTTTCCTATTCTCCCCTTTCTGCCTCTGTCGTGACCCTTCCTCCATGCCCTGAGTAATCATTTCCACATATGTCGCTTCTACTTGGAGCGTGCTAGTTTTCCTCTCTTCCTGGGTGAGCCCTCTTATGTCTTTTGCGCTGCCTTCTCCTTGTCCCTTTTCACTTCTTCCCTCTGCCCCTCTGAGTGTTACTTCCTCCCCTTGCTTTAGACCCCCCTCTGTTTTCTTCCCCTCTTCCTCCACCCCATCCGCCAGGTTCAAGATCCCCACAAAGCCAGACCCCGGGCTCGGAAATTGTTGTTTCGTCTGCCTGCAACCAGATGGATTTTGGGGTTTGGAAACATGATCTAGGCTCCAACTCAATCGTGCATTTCTTACTTGGGCCGCTTTCAGCTTCAATCCTGAGCTATTTCCTTCAATGCTTCATAACCCATAGCTTATCATGACATCTTCTAACCCTCCGGAAAAGAATAGGCTAAGGGGATGGGGGTTTTCTTGGCTTACTTGCGGGTTTTTTGTTGCCACTACTATCTATTCTTCTTGAGTCTGCGCCTCTTGGATGAAAGGGAATTCCTTTCGACTGTTTAGAAATCACAGGCCTAGGTTGTCCTCCAGCCACCCTAGGGTTCCCTTCAGATCCTAGACCTCCTCTGAACCTCGTGTTTCCTTCCCAAAACTTCCAGCTAGACGAATATACCGTTCTATGTTCTTATCTGTGACCTCCAGACCCCAAACCGACAGGATGTCGCCAAGTTCGGGGTCCAGATCAACAGTGTCATTCGGGGTGACCATCCTCTTGCGGGTTGGTCCTTGGTAATACTGGCTACACCTTGGTAACTGTTGACCGTAAAAATTGCCTCTATTTGAACTTCCACCATTTGCGTGCTATGGGCTGAAAGCGTCAGCGCTGCTAGCTTGGCTAGTTAACCCCGTTTTGGTGCCCATGTCCTTTTCCTTACATCGCGCATGGATTTTTTTCCCCTATTTCGGGTTGGGCTCATCCATCGTCCTTTTCCAACTGTCTCCTTCCTCGTGCCCTGCTCTGACGTCCCTTCTCGTGCAGCATCCAGCCGTTTGCCACCTGTACTCGCCTTTGTCCTTGTCTAGGCCTCGTGGCCTCCACCTGCAGGCCTTCCTGCCCCTACACCCACCTGGTTCCTTGCTTCGAAACCCTCATCTGCGGACCTAGCCTCTCCGAACATATTTCCCTAAAAAAAAACAAAAACAAAAAAACCATAATATACATATCACACTAAAATATATAATATATAAATATTAGCTATAAATTAAGATCCATTTTACCATATAAATTAAAATAATGATTCCACAACCATATCAAATGTAATTAATAAGCACATAAAAACTTAATACTTACAATAAACTTATAATTAACAAAATTCTTACGAGTGGATATTCACCCCTACTTTACCATAGATAGTATTAACTTTTAAATAGTCTTTGTTACAATATCATGGACCAATACCATGGTTTATCAATACCACATGCCCAAAAAACATAACTCATTCCACAATCAAATAATTTATAAATATTTATTTTATTTATTTTATAAAACATAATAATAATTAATCGAAAAGCAAAAGTTATAATGCTTTTAAGTACTTGAGGTCTTTCCTGCAGTGGTATATTAGATCATCATTTTTGGGATTCAACTGTTTAAGATCATTTCATCTTGACCATTCCATGAGAGGTAGTTGTGCTAACTAATTTCTCATGATTTTTTGACTGTCACTTGCACTCATTGCTTTCTCATGATTTTGAATAGCTCGACCTTAGATCATTCGCATCGGGCGATTGTCCGGGTGAAAAAGTGGGATTGAGAAACTAGTTGAAATGAGATCACATAGCATCATCATCACTTTTGGCTGCACCGATAACAGGCTTCCTAGGAGTCACCATCTCAGATCGCTTTGGCTCAAAGCACGCTGTAATTGTAGGAGTTTTCCCATCAAAGCCCATTAGCTTGCTTCCCCCATTTGCAACTTAGCCCTGTTATGCCTGTGAAACCACTTCAAGTAGAGCTCCCTTCATCTATATAGTATTTAAGTATTGGGGTCTTCCACAGATGCATTATATTAGATATCATTTTTTGGGATTCAACTGCGTTAAGAAAGTCATTCATCTATGACCATTTCCATGAGAGGTAGTCGTAACTGACTAATTTCCCATGATTTTTTAATAGTCCACTTAACACTCATTGCATCGGGTGATGCTCACAGGGGTGAAGAAGTGGAATTGAAACTAGTGAAATGAATCACGTAGCATCAATAATCACTTCCGGGACTTGCACCCGTAACCAGGACTTCCTGGGAGGTCACCCATCCCAGATCGCCTATGGCTCAAGCACGCTTAACTGTGGAGTTTTCCCTACAATCAAGTCCAATTAGCTTGCTACCTCATTTCCAAAACCTTAGCAAGTATTGTGCCTCATGAACCATTCAAGTAGAGCTCCCTTCACTCTTATGTATTTAAGTATTGAGGGTCTTCCGCAGTGCATTATATTAGATATCATTTTTTGGGATTCAACTGCGTTAAGAAAGTCATTCATCTATAACCATTTCCATGAGAGGTAATTGTAACTGACTAATTTCTCATGATTTTTGACGTATGACCATTTCCATGAGAGGTAGTTGTAACTGACTAATTTCCCATGATTTTTGAATAGTTCACTTAGCACTCATTGCATCGGGTGATGCTCACAAGGGTAAAGAAGTGGGATTGAAACTAGTGAAATGAATCACATAGCATCAATCATCACTTCCGGGGCTTGCACCCGGTAACCAGGACTTCCCGGGAGGTCACCCATCCCAAATCGCCTCTGGCTCAAGCGCGCTTAACTGTGGAGTTTTCCCCACAATCAAGCCCACTTAGCTTGCTACCCCAATGGAAAGCCTTAGCAAGTATTGTGCCTCATGAACCATTCAAGTAGAGCTCCCTTCACTCTTATGTATTTACGTATTAAGGATCTTCCATAGTGCATTATATTAGATATCATTTTTTGGGATTCAACTTTTGAGATCTATCTAAACTTTCTATCCTCACTACTACTAAAATATTGTGTGTATATTCCATAGAGATTAAAAATGAGAATACTTTTATATATAGAGATGTGAAATTTATATAATATAAATAATATTATTAAAAAAAACACATATCCATCTTAACCAAGGATCTACCAAGCAATAAGAGGAATCAAATCTTTTGAGGTGCAAACCTTTCTCAAGTTTTGCAGTAAAAAAGAAGTTTGCATCTTGAGAGATTTGATTCCTCTCTCTGTTTGGCAGATTTAAAGTTAAGATGGACCTATGCTAATTTATATATAAAGTGATATTAGAAAATAGATTTATTATAAGTATTAAACTTTTATATGCTTATAAGTTGAGAGGCACTCTACAACCCAGTATATGAGAGAGATGTTGTCATGTAACGTTACATTATTATTTTTTTAAATATGTGTCCGCTAATTAATGAAAAATAAAGAATAATATTGAAGAAGTCAGCTCAAATAAACTTTTTAATAAAAAGCACATATATACAATAATATTATCGATCAGGGATATGTGAATAGGCGAGGCGCAGGCTCTGTGCTCTAGGATTTTCTCATTTTCTGCAACAGCAGGTTGCTACAGACAAACGACGCTCTACAAACTCTGACGAAATCACGATCCTGGGACTCCTGCTAGAGGGTTCAGCTTTCCATGGACCCCCCTCAGGGGGAGGGTGCGGCGCCTCCCCCACAAGACGAAGCTGCGCGGCAAAGGAATCAAGAAAGTGATAAGCTAGCTCATCAGAGTGAAGACGGTGAGGATTTGGACCCACAACAGGCAAGACAAAATAACAATAAACATCCCAAGGTTAGCTCAGCAACATGCAAACCTGTAGCCTCTGTGCGTCCGAAGGTAGAACTCCCAGGACACAGGATCAATGCACAGATTTAGTACATGAGAGACCATGCCTTAATAGGAAAGTTCATTGGGCTTTGGCCGACTGAGAAGGCACTTAGGAGCTAGATTGCTGCGAAATGGAACCGAAAGGGACATATAACCCTGCAGCTGGGACCAAAAGGCTTCTTCACTGCCATTTTCAACTGCTTGGAGGATAGGAACAGAGTGTTGGATGGAGGGCCTTACTTCTTTAACGCCGCCGGTATGTATCTTAGAGGTTGGGTAGAGCGTTTCAACCTTGACAAGGAGGATCTCAGTTGGGCTCCAGTTTGGATCCGACTATATTCACTTCCCGTGGAGTATTGGGAGGAAGAATCCCTACAAGCGATTGGAAATGTTCTGGGCGAATTTATCAAGGTTGCAGAGGAAACAAAAACCCGCAAATACACCTCATTTGCAAGAATATGCATCTACATGCATCTCAATCAGGCGCTCCCGGATGTGGTAAGTGTTTCTCATGATGATATTGAATGGGTTCAGGTGATTGATTACGAACATGTACAATTTATATGTCGAAGATGTCATGCCCTAGGACATTTATTCAGGGATTGTCCTTTAGTTCCAAAACCTTCTCCTGGATCTGGATCTGATTCATCTGGTGCAGATGGATTCACCAAAGTAACCAATCGCAGGAAAAATCACAAGAAACAAGCCTCAAATGCTAGAGCGCCTCCGGCCAATTCCTCCAAGCCATCAACAAGGAACAGCTTTGAAGCTTTAGCTCACCAAAATGATACGAGCCCGGAAATTCCTGCCCCCATAGAGACGGAGGTGATGAAGATCAAACCGCAGAAGTAGGCAAATCCCAAAGGGTCTCAAACAGAACCTCCGTTCACAGGGGCCTCCACCTCAGAGAAACAAAATGTCCCAGTATGGAATACACAAGGACTGGATGTGGACAACTTAAACTCAAATACCAGATTAGCAGAAGAGGCATATGAGGAATTCAATGACGCTCAGATTATGGAGGAGGAAATAGAGGCTATAGATATTAGGGATCTGGATATCCCAGGCTTAGAACAGGCTTGCACTATAAATAATTTTGAAAATATTCCCGACAGACAACTTGAGAATTTGGAGGAGGTCCTACATCGAGCGCAACGGAAAAAATCTTTAGGCATTCAGACTGGCGGCCCCTGGGATAGAAAATTCATCACTAAAGACATCAAAAAGCGTGGCAGGAAAATAGACCTCTAGCGAACAATCAGAATAGGTGAAATGTTTGTGGAGTCAGGCAGGTACTCCAAGCTAACTAAGTACTATAACACTGATCACAATCCTTCCCAATGAAGTTGATATCTTTGAACATAAGAGGGCTTAATAGCCCAGGGAAAAGAAGAATTCTCAAAAACATGATGGGGCAAGAAAAACCACAAATCCTTTTCTAGCAAGAAACTAAATGCAATTCATATGTTGTGGAAAGCATTGCAGCTAAAATCTGGCCAGGGAGTCTCAATGCGGCGGTGGATGCTGAGGGGGCTTCTGGAGGCATGGCAATCTTATGGGACTCTCGAGCTATCAGACTAGACAAAATACATGAAAATAAGAACTTTAACCAAGCAATATTTCACATCATCGGGAAAAATATACATGGGCTCTTAACCAATGTATATTTCCCCCAAGAGGCACTGCATAAAGCAGAAATCCTCAGCACTCTCTCTGCAATTAACCATGATAGGGACCACCCTTTATGGATTTCTGGGGGAGACTTCAACATGATTACTAGACTGGAAGAGAAGAGGGGCGGAAGATGCAGGGGGAGTCAGGAAGGGAAACCTCTAAAAGACTTCATTCATAATAACTAGCTCATGGATCTACCTTTCAACAACGGTTTATACACATGGAGCAACAGGAGAGCAAGGTCTTAGCAGGTGGCTTCGCGTCTGGACAGATTCTTGCTCTCAGATAATGCTATTCATATTGGTGGAGACTTTGTAGCTTCCATCCTACCTCTGTTAGGATCTGATCACTGGCCCATCTCCCTTCAATGGTCACGTCCTGGCAACTTGACCTGGAGACCATTCTGCTTTGAGGAGTTTTGGTTGTCTCATCCAAATTTCCACAATCTAATCATTTCAGAATGGAACAAGTTCTCCCCCCCCAACAAGATCAAAGATGTTTCAATTTCAGCAGAAGCTAAAGCATCTTAAAAGCAAGATCAAAAGCTAGAATCACAATTCTTTTGGTAATATTTTCCAAGTCTGGAGCGCCCTTGAGCTAGAAATGAAGCGACTGCGACAGAGGATTATAGATGAATGCCGATCAGATCATATGTTAGAACGGGAAAAAATTCTTGAGGCGCAAATCATAGAAAGGGCTAAGCAGGAAGAAACGTTATGGAGACAAAAATCTAGAATCAGATGGCTCAAAGACGGAGAGAAAAACACAAAAAATTTTCATAGTACCACAATCCAGCGCAGAATGAATAATAACATAACTCACCTTCAAAATGAGCAAGGAGGCAAGGTGGAAGCGCATGAGGAGATTGAAAGAAAACTCCTCAACTATTTCAAGCAAATTCATAGCGAACCAACTGTAGATAGATCAAGGGCCATATACAAAGTTACTTGAAACATTCCCAAAATTGTTTCAGAAGAGCATAACCAACTTCTTCTTAAGCCGATTGACTTACAGGAGGTGGAAATAGCAGTTCATCAGCTAAAAGCAGGAAAGGCCCCAGGCCCGGATGGATTCACTTCCAACTTTTTTCACATCTTCTAGGATTTGATCAAGTTGGAAGTCTGGCAGGTGGTGGAGGAATTGCGATCCTTGAGATGGATGTTTCCGGGGGTGAATGCCACATTCATCGCTCTCATTCCCAAGGTAGATCTGCCTAGAAAGCCTGACAAATATAGACCTATTGCTCTGTGTAATATAATCTACAAGATAGTTTCCAAGGTCATTGCTTCCAGGCTCAAATTGTTGCTTCCTCTCATCATCTCGCCTGAGCAGTCTGGATATGTTGAAGGCAGGTAGATTACTGATGGTATAATCCTAACTCATGAAATAATTCATTCCTTGAAGCAAACCAAAAAGCCAAGTATGCTCCTCAAACTAGATCTATCGAAGGCTTTTGACAGTCTTAGCTAGCTGTATATTAAAAAAGTTTTAATCTCTTTTGGCTTTGCTCCCCCCTGGGTTAGATGGATCATGAGTCTCATCTCCTCCTCATTCTTCTCTGTTTTGGTCAATGGCATCCCCTCCTCCACTTTTCATCCTTCTCGGGGAATCAGACAGGGAGACCCTCTCTCCCCTTTCTTGTTTGTTATTATGGCGAAAGGATTAGGCAAGAGTATTAAGCTAGCCCAGCAATCCCAACGCCTCAGAGGCTTGTCTTTTCATAATTCTTCAGCCTTCACTCACCAGCAGTTTGTTGATGACAACATGCTCTTTGGGAATCCCTCTGTCCAGGAAGCTCGACAGCTCAAGTCTCTTCTATCGGACTTCTCGGAAACCTCAGGTGCTTCCATCAATAAATCCAAATCTCATATCTTCTTTTTCCATACCCCGACTACCACTCAAGCTGCCATAGCACACATTTTGGGCTTCTCCACTGCTAACCTCCAATCCACTTATTTAGGTGCTCCTCTGATTGCCTCAGCCCTCAAGCACTCCTCATGGAAAGTTCTTTTGGAAAAATTGGAGACTCGTCTTACCTCCTCGACTCACAGATCTCTAAATATGGCAATTCGGCTAGTACTTATAAAAGCAGTTCTTCAGGCCATGTTGTTGTATCTCTTCTCCATCCTGGCAGCACCCAAATGGGTGCTCAAAGAAATCAAGTTGCTCCAAAGGTCCTTCCTATGGGGCAGCAACAGTCTCAGGCGTAAGTGGGCTCTTGACAAATGGGAAAAAGCATGTCTCCCAAAGAAGGGGGGTGGTGTTGGATTAAGGGATCCTTCTCACAATAACGAAGTCATGGGCGCTCAAATTTGGTGGAACTGGCTAACTGCACCTCTCACCCCATCGGCCTCTTTATGGACAACCAAGTATGCAAGCCATTGCCCAGTGGAGGAACGAATAAGAATTTCAGAAGTCAGCATGGGTTCCCTCATATGGAACTCGGCCAAGCAGCATAGAAGTCTCATTCAACAACACAACTTTTGGGAGGCGAAGAATGGAGACACTGCACGGTTTTAGGGAGATTCATGGCAGCGATGCCCAAATTAAAGGAACAATTTTCTCATATGCGACCACCAAAGCAGAATATGCAAGCACAGGATAGAGTTAAAAACTTCTGGAAGCTCTCATCAACCCAAGAATACAGGGAATGGCTCAAGGCGGATTAGTTCTTAAGTCAAGAAACGCCACAAGTCCAACAAATGATAAACACAGAATTAAAGAAAAGGAGAATTCTACCTTCCGAGGAAAAGGATATACTTAGATGGGGATATGAAGAAAAACGTACCTTCAATAAGAGAGAGGCATATAACATCATTATCAAAGATCATTTAGTGAAAGATCCTATATGGAGCAAAGTCTGGGATCCTTCTCTATGGCCGAAAATTTCCACATTTCTTTGGCTCCTATGTCATAACAAGATTCTCACTTGGGACAATCTAAGGAAGAGGAACTTTCCCTCAATATGCCCCAATTGCAGACAAGATGAGGAAACCATAAAGCATCTCATGCACTCCTACCAATTAGCACAAAAGCTATGGGAAAAGGTTAGTTTCTGATGCGAGAGGGAAGGAAGAGTTCACGGAGACATCATTACCACAGTACGTAACTGGGAGCGGACTCCATATCAAAGCAAGATTTTAAATTTCCTATGGAAGCTCATTCTGAGCTTTCTTCTGTGGGCCATATGGAAGGAGAGAAACAGCAAAATTTTCAAAGATCACTATGTGCCTCTGGAGAATATATGGAAAATAATTTGCCAAAACATTGAGGAAACCATTTCTGTCAAAACCTGGTACCAGGAGGACTTTCCTAATAGCCCCCAAGAACAATCCATATGGGCCAATTGGAACCTTAATTTGAAGCAAGAACAGATAATCAGAGGAACACAACCTCTGAGAAATCAGTCACCTAAGAAATGGTTGCCTCCCCCAGTGCATATGCACAAGCTTAATTTTGATGGGGCCTCGAAAGGCAATCTGGGCAATTCAGGCTTCGGAGGGATCTTCAGAGATCATAAGGGTACACCTCTCTTAAACTTTTTAGGTTCCAGGGGATGGGATACCAATAATTCGGTAGGATTGGAAGGTCTTTGGCAGGGCCTAATCCTTGCGCAAAGCAATGGATTATTTCCGCTTATAATAGAGGGTGATTCTCAGATCCTTATCAACATGATCTCTAAAATCTTGCAAGGAACTCCCTCTTACAAAGTGGGCAATAGCTGGAGGATGGCCAAAAGGCTCGAACTCATTGAATGTTGGCTCTTCTCTCACAGAGCAGTCATGTTGAAGCACATTCACAGAGAAGGAAACAAAGTAGCGGATTTACTAACAAACATTGGAGTTGAATGTGGGTTGAACCTCCATGCTGGATCATTATCCAGGCTGGCCTCTGAGTCACAACTCTTGGACTACAAAAATATTGTGAAAAATGAAATGTATCAGGAAGGAGAAGCACACCCGGATGCGGGTGAAATCAATGTGCCTTAATGTTTTACAGGACAGATGGAAGCGCTTGGTACTACCAGATGCAGACCAATGCGATACTCCAGAAAATTATTTGGTTTATGAGTGTGACATTCAAGCGGCTCACTCGTTTCTTGAGGGATAATTCGCAGAGCAAAAGATTTGGCATGCTCTCTGCATTTACTGCTTGTCCCATCCAAGGTATGGCTTTGGCTATTTTAACCATGGTGTTCTGGGATTTCCTTACCACTGCAAGCGCCCCGCCTTTGTGTCTCTGGTTAAAGCCGGATGTGGGTTTTTAGGGCTGGTTGTTCTCTGCAAACAAAGGTGAGTTTTCCTCGTGCATTCTGTTCCGTGTTTATCTCTGGCTTGGGAAAGTTAGGCGTTTAGATAGCAGACTGGTCTCTGGAAACACTGGTCAGCCTTCAATTTCCCCTGCGACTCTTCCTGCATCGCTCTCCCTACATTTACAGGCCTGCTGTCCATGTCTTAAGTTGTTTCCTGTGCTGTGTAACCTCTCTCTGTGTTCTGCCTCCGGTTTCCTAGATTGTTTAATCACCCTCCGGTCTTGGCCTCTGTGGACTCTCCTCATCATGGTACACCACAGAATGAGGAGTCGTTCCGGGGGAAGTCAGTGAGGGCGTGGAAGACAGCAGGCAACCCGCTCTGTGAATCCTGCTCACAATCCAACTCCGTATCATGGGTTTCAAACAACTCAATTCACTTTTCAGAGCAATCTGAATAGACCTGTAATCACTACCAATATCACCATTCTCTTCTCTTAAGAAGAAGCTCCGCCTCCAATTCGGGTGTGTTTGATGTCTGAGCCTCCTCAGGAAGCTTTCAGAGAAGCCAACAGTCAAAGTAAAAGACAGGTTACTGCAGGGGAAAGTCAGGAGAAAGGTCAGGGGGAGAGGCGTCAAAGGAGCGAGGCTCCCAGTGCCTCTCGGCCTCCGGAAACCGTTGTCTCGAGGATTTGGGAAGAGATCGACAGTGACATGCGTCCCCTGATGAGGCACCCAGGCGATGAAAATGTTGGACATGAGGATGCATGGGAGGATAATGCCTATCCGGTGGTGGAGGAACCTCAGCATGAGGACGCAGCATTTTGAGGCCATCTGGGCCCATCCCTTTTTGGTTTTCCGGATGACTAATATGATCAAGCTCAAGCGGTTTTGGACGCAGCTCTCGTATGGCATCTTCAGACAGGCAGTCTTAATTTTCTCCATATTGCTTAGCAATGTAAAAATCTTCTAGACTTTTAAGCAATGTCATGGTCTTGTGTTCTGGTCATATGCTCTAAACAGATGGTTATCACCTCTTCTTCATGTTTCCTTGGTTATTTCCTGGTGGCTATATATGCTTCCTTGCTTATGTATATGGCTTTCCCTCACCAGGGACAGTTTTTGATGTTCTGAGTGCTCTCGGAGGATGATTCCCGAGGCCTCGCCCCCTTGTATATTTACTTTGTTTTACAGTTAATAGAATTAGCATTTGCCGAGAAAAAAAATATTATCGATCACAAAAAATAATTAAGTGTGAAGAAATTCGCTAAAACAAAAGGAGTATAAGGTTGCTTTAGCGAAGGAGTTTAGTGTCTAAAAATTCAACTAAGGTATGTTTGTTCTTCAAAAATTCTTAAACTATATAAATTGTAACATATAGTAATAAAATAAGATTATTTTTCTTCTTCTTTTTTATGAGAGATTTTTCGGCGTAAATCACATGAAATTTCATTTGTCGACGCGTTTTGAACCCACCAGTGTGGTTCATCGTCAGGACAAGTTGAAGAATCAGATCCAGTATGCATGTTAAATACTCAGAGAAGAACATCCAATGGCTATAATCTAATGGCTATATTGACTAACGGCTAACTTTGACTGGGAAACGGCTAGTTAGACGAGACCCGGGGTATAACTATATTAAATTAAAAAATAAGTCAATTAAAGGGACGTATGAATTTACATAAAAGTTTTAATACTTTTATAATTAATTTAATTTTTATTATA
>APFE031082928.1:21146-38028 GCA_000404065.3 Pinus taeda | reverse complement strand
AAAAAATCTTTCAAGTTAAAAGTAGAATAGATTAAAAGAATAAATAAATAAAATGAGATCTCATAGAATTTCCTTTAGTTTTAATAAAAATAATAATAATAAAATCATCAACATTTCCCATGAATAAATTAGTAAGAGTCACTTCATCCACGCTAACATGCAAAAATAAAAATAAAAACAAATCAATAGATTAGTATGCTCTCTTCTTACGCTTCAAGCGATTAGGAAGATCAAAAAATCCACTGATTTATTTTCAAAAATAATATAAAAATCTCTTTCTAGGAATTTGCACAAATCATAAAAACATGAGTTTAACCAATCTCAAAAATACAAAGGCCATGGCAGAAGTGACTGGTATGATGGAACACATTCAGGGGTTACAAGGATAATCTTGACAGCGAACGAATATTTGATAACTTCAATTCAACTGATTTATGCTAAGGAAGGGAATGAAAGCTCCAGGTATACATATTTTCTGGCCCTTCAACATGGAGGTGTAACCAGTTCTCCACATCATGGTATACTCGGCAATAGAATAAAGATAAATCACAGCACGTTCAATTTGATAAGGCTCCAAGTTAAATGTAGTGTATTTGTTAAACAATACCAATGCAGTAAAAGACAAAAAAATAGTAATTATATTGATTTGGCCATTTTGTTGACTTGTGAATGCAAGTAGTACCGTTTAAACTATCCAGGAAACCTTAACCAAAATTAGTAGTCGTTTTGGAAATTACAAATCTTGGACGAAGAATCGAACACTGAAAAAAAATTGTAATAAAGACCACAGTTACAGATTTTGACCAAATCGTCCAAAAATTTTGAAAATTCAGTAATAACCAAATCCAACCAAATTTGACTTAAAAACAATTTTCCATTTGGTTCAGTCAAAAATAACCATGCGAGTTTGATGTATTAACCTCTGTTGCTTTCTCCAAACAAATACGGTTGACCGAAAATGGATTGAGGAAGAAATAATGGGGAAGCCAATATGGAAGAATATCGAGTTATAAACCTAGAGTTTTTACCATCATCAATAGTGATTGTGGCTTATCATTTTGTCAATGGTTGAAAGGCTGGGGTGGAAACTTTTCCATTTCCTGCGACCTCAATGAACACTCTGTCCTGGATCACGTACAAGGCTTGACACAGCAGTTTTCACACGTAGTTTTGAAATATGTTTTTTTATCAAACAAAAACAAATATGGAAAAACAAAGACATGGATTTTTTCCAGAACAGAATGAATTACATAACCCAGAAATCATTTCCTTGGATTCTTAACGGTTTGAGAGGAAATTACGGTTCTTCGGGACCTTGTTTTGGTGACTGCGTGAAGAAAAAACGGTTTTTAAAATTAATGCACAGAGAATTACAAGTTTTGCTGGCAGTGAAGCAGATTTCTATGGCCATCAAATCCCTTGCTAGCAGTCTAAATGGATTTGAAATATAAAACAAGATAATAATGCATGGAAGTTTCAAATAACACCAACATCTTGATATTCTCTCGGAATTGCAACCAGTCTTCTTTACAAGCTAAAAATCATCATCTAAGTTTCTCGCTTCTTAAAAATTTGGGCACCTTTGACAATGACTAAAGGTCAAATTATCAACAACTCCTTCAAATCACAGAACCGCATTAGAATGTGAACCAAGATTCTGTCTTTTCTCTTCAAGGGTTGAAGGCTTGTTTTGACACTTCTTTTGCTTTTCTATGTTTTCGTGAAGTTTTCGAGGATAAATTCTAGTAGATTCGACTGAATTTGAGGGAGCACGACTGGTTTAAGATTAAGATCTTGTTTTTTGCACAATAACGACTTTAAATTTACAACATGAATAACACTTGCACATTTGAAACTTTATAACATCAACAACACAATCCCATGCAATGATACCTCTTAAAAAGGCAGTTGCGTATGAACAAGGGAATTGTCCCAAACTATTGTGTGTATCTCTATGTACAGGCTACCCACTGTAATGCGTAGGAGCTGAATTGTAGAGTTGCGTACATGTGAGGAGTCAAGTGGAGACATACTTCCAAATTATCTCATCAAACTGGTGTACATGCGTTATGCAATCTGAGCGATTTGAGCAATTTTGAGTGATTTTGCATGCAGATTTTGTGGCACGATTTGAGGGATTTGATGATTTGATGATTGCATGTAGATTTTGTGAAGCTACTAATTAGAAAAGATATTGATCTTCGCATCTGTTGCGTGAACATGTAGTTGCAACATGCTTCAACCTTTGTTGTAATATTTAAAATATTTGAGTGGCTCCATGCGCAATAAATTCCTACTCCTCAGAATAATTGAGATCTGAGTTTCCAAGCAAATTGCCTTCGGTTACCCACTAAATGCATAGCCTCCTGAGGCAACATCGGGCTCAACCAAACTATAAGAAATACCACGCTGGAAGTTAACCTGAAGTAATAAGCAAGCATGTCAGATAATTACGAAGGGGTATGAGCTCGTGAGGTCATTTACCAGCAGAAGGGCGTTGCGCAGTGAGGTCTGTTTCACTAGAATGCAGAGCAGCGTGTAATTTGAGCAGTCGTAAGTCACCATTGAATGGTTACCAGTAGATATGTTGCCTAGAACTTGAATGACAATCCTACCATTCGGCTAAGTTGGGTCGAGGACGATTTGATTTTATTATGTTTTTCTAGTTTTTTTTTAATAAACATACAAAATAAATTTTAGATTCAAATTTAAGTGTTTTTAATATAAAAATAAACCATTAAAAAACAAAAAACAAAACAAAACAAAACAAATTTTTGTGACTTTTATAATGATACAATATAAATTTTAGATTTAAAATTTAGTTAAAAAAAAAAAAAAAAAAAAAAAAAAAAAAAAAATCAAAGCAATGAAAAAATCAAAATAACTATAAATAAATAATAAAAAAATCAAAACAATTTAAAAAAGGAAAAGAAAAAACCAAAACAAAACATTTGGAGGATTATGCATAGAGTTGGCATTAATCATTACAGTTGTATTCATTTATGATACATACTAATCTGAAGGAGACAACAAATCTATAATGCCAAGCTTTTTGCGATGCACATTCCATAAACCATCTGACACAAGTAAGTAATTTGTATTTCATGGATATTTATTAAAAATGGACTGTTATCAACATCAGGAATTAGACTAAAATTACGCTTTTGAGTCTCCTTAAACTGTTTCATTTGGCATTAATTTTTGCATAAGAATCATCAAGGAATTGGCCATTTCTTTTTTAACATACTTATGTTCTTTATGCCAAGTTTTTTTGCAAATTTCGAATGATCAACTGATTGTTAAGGAAACTAATTGTGTGCACAATTGGTCTTCAAAACACTAATTTCATGAGAAATTCTAAAGAACAAGTCCATGATCATAAACGAAATTTCCAGAAAATTACAAGTTCTTGCAACTTCCTCTAATAGCTTAATGGTTTGACATGTTGCATGACAGATTAGAAAATTCGAAGAGTCGGGGTTTGTTCCTAAATGTACAAGGATGGTGAAATACCTATCCACACTTGAATTCGACGTCAACAAGTGGCTGGTCAACACTAGTCAAACTCAGTTATTTTAGCAGAAAGTCCAGAATTAATGAGATTTTGCATGCCATAATTCACTTTTTCCCAGCAAGATTCATTATCCATTCCTCACAATCCACATACATTTCATTACATTTTCATCAATCTTAACCCACCAATAAAAGCAACGAGGCTCATTTACAAGCTTTTTGTTCCACTTTACATATTCATTGTCAATTTCCTTTTTCCTACACTTTCAAATAAAAACTTGCTTCCATACACCATTGAGTCCATAGTCCTTGAGTTAAATATTTTTCTAAAAACACCTTGAAGCTTGCATGCCTTAAGGGCAAGCTATCATGCTGATAAACAAAGGGAATACATCAATATTCCTTGTTCATTGGATCTTCTAAGTATTCGATAACAACAAATTCATTCATACTTAGAAAGATGTGTCTGGGGCATCCTGACTCTCATCCACATCAAAGATGCGAGATCTCGTGTTGACTAGTGGCATCCCTCAATGGCCACTAAGTTAACAATTTCTTATTATGTTCGACATCGAAACATTTAATCATGTGACAAGAATTGTGCCAAAGAGCGTTGAAGACTTGCAGACCAATCATTTTGTAGCAGAGGAAGCAGAGTTACTTTCATTAATTTTCAGTTATTGATGTAAATGACTTGAGGACAAGTCAATAAATAAGGCTAGGGGGGAAGTGTAAATTCTAAATTTTGTATACCTTCCAAGCCTGATACATTTTCAGACGCATTCAACAGCAGATTCTGAACATTCAACAGAAGATCCAGCAACGGATTTAGAAGCAGATGCAACAACAATAAAAGATTCACTTTTTCGACTTCATCTCGCACGCCACAACCAAGTGAAGAAGACTACGATCAGCATTTTGCAGCCACACATGCACAAATTTCATCCATTTTTGAAAGGGTAAGTTGAGGTATGATATTTTCTAACTTTTAACCATTTAATTCCTTGAAAGCTAGAATGATAATTTTTGGAAAAACTTCCTTTCCTCATTTCATAAAATTGTCAAAACCATCAGTTTGGGGGGGATACATTTATATTCATACTTTGTCACATTCATATTTTTCCATATTCAGATATCACATTCTAAAACCCACATACATTCAAAATATATTCACTGTTACATGAGCATAAAAATGGCTTTGTAAAAAGTATTTAAAAATTAATTGGATGCCAACACAAACATGGTTGTTACACAAGAACCAACCATGATGCATTCCAACAAAAAAACTTTGCAATAAAAATCAAATTATCATTATGCAAAGTTCATACATTAAAATTGAATGCAATAAACAAAATATGGTTAAAACACAAGAACCAACCAAGTTGTAATTCATCAAAAATACTTTGCAAAAGTCAAGTAAATAATATCATGCAAAGTTTAAGCCAAAACTCCAGTATCAAAAGTAATGTAATAGATTGCATGGGGACATGCAATACCTTCAGTTTGGGGGTATGTTGGGCCTAAGAATTATCCTTAAAATTCATCCACTTTCACTCCATTCAACATTCACTTTCTCTCCATTCACACATTTTCTCACCTCTATTCCACCACCATGTCATCAAATTAGCTTCACTTTCATCATTAAATGGGTTATCATTGTGTTTTCCAAAACATTATTAATTCTTAGTATTTTTAAGAGAATTTGTGGTTAAACTTTAGAAAATAATATCCATATACTTATACCTAACAATTAGAATGAGTTTGTTGACATGTGTAGGTACAAGGGAAGCTTCTAAGGCACCCTTATGTGGCATTCTATGTTCAAATTCGAATTTGAGGAGATCATGGACCTCATGGAGAAGATCATGGACGATAGGGTTATGTGACCATTGGTTGAGAGATATGTGGATTTGAAGAGGGAATAGTGGATCATGATTATGAGTTTGTTTATCTCATCTTGTTGTATAAATAGGAGATTATCTCCTTCATTTGTAATCTTAATTTTTAGAATTTAGAAACTTAGTCCTTCATTTGTAATTTTAGATTTTAGAATCATTGTAATGTAGAGTTTAGGACCTCTTGGAATGTAGAACTTGGAGCTTGTAATTGCAATTTGCAATTGAGGATAAATAAAGTGGATTGGATTTTCTTCTACATTTGACTTCTTTCTAGGTGTGCTTGTGGAGCTATGGAGGGCCCCCATTGCCTCACTTGCATGCTCGTTTTTTTGATAAACTTTCATTTTATGTTTGTTTGTGAATTTAACTAGATTAAATTATTGGTTCATATGTTTGAAATATTAACGAATGACCTTTTGTAAGAAAGTATTAATGTTTCTTTCAATGAATCTAATTTGTTATTTAATGTTTGATTTCATTAGTTTAAGTTTCTCATTCATATGCTTGAGATATAAATTAATAGTCTCTTGTAAGAAAGCTTTAATATTTCATGCAATCAATCAAAATTAGGTTTAAGTGCTTTAATTTCATTAGTTTAAATAGTTTGTTGATTAAGATGATTAGAAATATTAATGAACAGTCTCTTGTAAGGGAGCTTTAATATTTCTTACATTTGTCACAATGTCTTTAGATTTCATTTTGATTAGATGACTAAATAAGTGTTGGAGATCCCAATAAAAGACCTCCTAAGGGAGCTTTGGCATTTCTTCACCTAGCTTAGTTTAGTTTGTCTCTAAGTCCATATATATTGGATGATCCTCGAAGTTTACTTACCCACATTAATAGTAAATGAAACTCTAATTTGCATCTGCATTTTAGACCAAGCAGATGGCAGGAGAGGGCTGAGAGCAATTTTTTTCAACTGTTGGATATTCTAGTTTAGGACAAACATTATTAGTTGATGAGTTTTCTAACTCAGTAGTGGAGGACAAATATTAGAAGGAATTATTTGAAAGTTCAACCAAAACCACTTTCCTAGATGTAGAACCAACTTTAACAAGTTTGGAAACAAATGTCTTTGGAGTTTTCCATTCACTTGAGGGGTGATTCTCTCCTAAAGGAGGGAGTTTGCTCTTGTATTCCTTAGCAAAGTGATTGTATTCATGGGAAAGTTTACATTTATAGGGGATCTGCTCAAATTCCAACATATGTTCATGGGTCCAATCTGCACTTTTTAAAGTTATTTCTTTGGCAATTCTTTTTCAAGATCAAATTCCACACAAATTCATGTGAATCGCTTGACCTTTGGCTCAGAGTTGTCTAAAAACTTTCCAAGTGAGTTTCCTATTGAGATGAGGCTATCGGCCTCCCAAAATGGAAGAGGGAGGTGAGGGAGGTTGACCTATATAGGAACAACTAATGGGATGTTTGTCTTTGAGTCAAAGTCAAGGGTCTATTTGTTTAAATAGAGGCCTTTTAGGCCTGTGACCTATCCAACCAGGCCTCTTTCTAAAAGAGCGAGAGTTTTGTGTAACACACCCCACTTACCCCAGTGGGATGGCTATTGCTAATCCAATTCCTCTTATGTTGTTATAATAATGGATTTAATTTTTATTATTATTTTTTCTATTAATGTGTGTGTGTGTGTGTGATACATATTTATATATATATATTTAACTATAATATTTATATATTAATATATATACACACACACATACACACACACCTTGGCGGTCCCCATCATTTACCATCCTGAGATCCGATGGCCACAGTTGAATAGGGAAGATCATTAGTTAGCAACAATTTGTGTCGGGTCGATGTGCTTAACCATCAGTCGGTAGGCACCCTATCGCAATCACGGTTCCAACCCAAGGTTCCAAGGCCTTATTCCACGATCCACAGCACCTCTAGTCATCCGACAACCCATAAAAATTGTGCCACCCCCTCCTCCTCCCCACTGACATCATAGGGGGGTTGTCACAACTTCACCTCTGTCGTCAAATCCTTGAAAGAGATATGTGTCATGTTATTGAGGTGGGGCCCCAGTCCCTTAACTCTTGTATAACCATTTACCCACCCGAGACATGTCATTCTATTTATTAGTCTACCACTCTGGTTCAACTGCCACTATAACCTGTTGCCTTGTCACCCACTTCACTAATTGCATGCACCCTCGAAACGCTTAAGGGTTAATATGGTGTGCTGGCTTGTTAGGTGGGTCCACCTTTTAACCAATAGCTCATGTGTTTTCCAACACGACCCAGGCCTCTGTCATCCTGTTCGTTCTTGGCATGGGACCTATAGGACACATCATCCTAATCATATCACCCTAACGATTCCCTTCCCTGCTCCTATGTGCGCCTTTGGGATGGAACCCCTAGGTTTATGTGGATCAGTGGCTCATACCTCCACACACTCTTACCTCTGGTTGGTACACGAGGTTGCAATGTCATGGAATATTGTGCTAAATCATCTTAACCCTTCCTCATCACACTTCACAATCAACTTCAGGAAAGAGCCCCATGGGATGAGTTGTCTTATTGTCATCCCTGCACCAATCCCAATGCAATCAGGGTTATGTGGAGGGCACCCTATCCCGAACACATGTCACTTCACTCCTTTAGAGCAAACTCCCCCATGATACTTACGAGAAATATTACCATTGGGATTATTTATAATGTGGACTCCATTTCGGCTAATCAAAATACTCTCGCTTCTACGTCCTAAGCCTAGATGACCCGGTGTCCTGTCAGCCCTACCATTCCTTTCTGTTGTTAAATCAAACTTCCAGGATGTGGCCTTCGAACTGCATCACCCCTCCATTTGCACAATTGTGTTAAGGCAAAATATGGGCGTCCAATTTAGGGCTTACACAACTAGGGTTTCATCAGACTGATGGATAAGGTTAACCCACTTAAAGCTATGAGTTTGAGTCTGACTTGACTTCTCTACAACGATACTCACCATAGGTCTTCGCCATGGTTCTATGAGGGAGGTATTGCCAAATCATGAGCAATACACTTGATCTTGGATCTGATCGTTTCCATGGAATTATGCTCCCCTCTTGCATACTTCAACACTCAACGAGGCTTCGATTATGGCTCGATCCCACTAGCTCTGCAAGCGTATAGTCTTGCACCAGTAATCATTCTTGACCAACACAATCTACTAAATAGTTATGGTGTTATCCCTCCTCATCTTATGATAGAGTCACTCTTCGTGAATCCACAGGATTCATGAGGCGCCATGAAGGCCATGAGGAGATTAACCCTCCTAAAAGAGATTGGAAATTCCTCTTCTGAGTCTGAATACTAACATGCTTCTTAGGGTTAGGCATGTAATGGGTAAGTTTCCGATCATCAAGCATTCCTCGTTTAAGGACAAGGAATTCCAGGCATGTGTGCACTGGTGGCCATTCGACCAACCCCAACTAAGAAATTGTGGACTCTTGAAGGGCCTCCAACTCTCCTACCACACGCCAAGGTGCAACTGATGGTCTCGATAACCCTATGAGTAACACCACTACACTTATTAAGGGCCTTAGGGGCATTTGGCTATTAGCAACAATCTGCGACTACCCCCTCCTTTACGAGATATTATCACCTCGAACACCATAGTTGTTACCAACCATTCAAGCAAGGAGTTACCACAACATCTCAGTGTCAAGATGCTACACAGGAGATGACTCCCAACCTGAATAGGTTCCATAGTGATGCAAACCAGGCAAAATGCATTCATAGTGAATACAAGGTAAAATCTAGCCAGCCCCTCTTATGAAACTATGCTCTATTTAGAATGCACATGGTTCCTTTGGATCAAATCCAAGTCAAGTGAATATTTTGTCCCAATATTAGGGTATTTATCACAACAAGAAGAAGAAAACCCTTATGTAAGATCACAAGTCATTAAATTTAAGAGAGGAGGTATCCCTCAACATTAACACAATGCCACACAAACTGTAACACGCGCTTGTAGCCAGTATATGCACGCAGACCCTGTCAAGACATGTTGTCTTCCATGTAACCATTATACTATAATAAAAGAAATCGTTATGTTAATCATTGTCATGATTAAGTTCATATTCTTATTGGTCTTTTCAATGCATGTAAACTCTACACAATGTGTTATTCATTTATGTACCATTAACAACATAGTCAAGCATTACATACAACACACCATTTCAACCTAAAAATGTAATGTAATCCTTTTCATCATGTAAGGGCATTGCACAATATATTATTCATTATTATAATGTCATAATGTAGTCATGAATCTTACTCTACAACACCATTTCAAACTAGAAATGCAACATGCATTCATCATCATTTAAGCAATTACAAAAGAGCACTTATCTTGTAAACTTTCAAGGAAACTGAGTCAGGGACTATGACTCTTCACCCAACCGTAGATAGTTGTAGCCAGATCTGTGTTGCAGCTATCACCCCCAAGCCAAATTCCAGAGACTAAGATGGTCTTGCTTAAGGGATGAAAACCACCAATTGCTAGCTGAAATAGGGACTCCAGATGTCCTCCTTCCTCCACCCAACATCCACTCAGTAGTTAACTAAAGTACAGGGAATCCAGAGGCCAACTACGAGGCCAAATACCTCCACCCTCCAATTTTTAAATGGTATCCAACTAATACACATAGAGAATCTATAGGATTGCTACCTCCACCAAAAATATCAAGGGAGTTCAAAGAAAAAGTCTCTCCCCTTCAAACAACAATACAGTGGTTCCACCCACTTTGGGGAGTCCAAAATCCACCATAAACAAAAACAACAAGGAAGGCTTCAAAGATACTCTTTTCAAGAATCCAAGGAATCAAACCTCCACCCTAGTCATCAAGGGAATCCAGAGAAAGGCCATCTCCACCCTTTGACTACATAGGGAGTTGAGAGGCCATTGTTTCTCACTTGGGAGTGATCTTCTTCCTCCAACCTTTCCAACCAAAGAAATAATATCCATGTATCTCCTTCTCATTTCTTTTCTGCTAGGATCCTTTATTGCCCTCTTGCTAAATGAAGAATCGATAGAGAGAATCAAATCCTGAACCCCCGTCCTTTCCTCTTTTCCCTCCTGTGCAGTGTTTTTTCTTCCACTGTATTTTACCCTAAATTTCTTAACCCTTCCTGCCTTGCAATGTTTCCCAAAGAAGCCAGGTCTGTATACTTCTCTTGCAGTTCCATTAATTTTGAGAGTAACAACCTTAAAATTTGCACCAACCAACCTTTAATGGTTGTCATAAACAGTTCATGTTTACATCCTAAGCAAGCAACCACCCAGCTCTGGAATCTGTGTCCCTTGACTCAACCCCTTTTAATTTTTTTGTAAGAATATTTACATTGTGTTTTATGAGACAAACATGGTTGGGGTTGTCACATTTTGGCTCAAAAATTTTTGGAAGGAAGCTCCACTATAAGAGCATTTTTAGATATCTTCATAATTTTTTAGGATATCTCAGATGGTTTTGTCTTTTTCCCCTATCCTCAAACTAGAGCATTGAATGCAAATTTGACAGGGTCGTCCTCTGGGCCCGATTCCCTCTTACATGATTAGGGTTGGAAGTTGAGGATCAGGGTCTCAGCAAATTCAATGGGATTTGAAAAATCGAAGCATGGGAAGTTGCAAAGCATTGACAACCTTCCAGTTTAATATTAATATAAATTAATTAATGTTAAGAAAGAGTACAAAATATAATTTAGAAAAAAGGTATCCTATCATATTAAAACTTGAAAATTTGAAACCTATGGATTCATAAGAAATATAGGTCTAACACTGTTACGTAATTTAAAGGGAGAAATAAAAAGTGAAAATCCAAATTTAAGTTAAAATATGAAAAGTATAATTTAATTTAAAATTTCTTTTTATAAATGTTTCATTTTATTTTGCTTTTGTTTTCGAATGAATGTTTTTATCAATTAAAAGGAATTATAGATTTTCTTTCTTTTTGTGTGTTTTTGTTCTGTCGCTAAAAAATCTAGAGGATTGGCAAAACATGAGAGTTTTTGTCCAAAAAAGATATAGATAACATAAGTCTTAAAAAATTAGGAAATTGGGGTTTATTAATCAAATAAACTATCATCAAATGTACAGAAAGATTGAGATCTTTCATAGGCAGACCAAAACAACAAACAACTAAAAAAACTTTAGCATTAAAAAATTAAGAAGAGGTGGAGATATCCACATCAATAGGCATAGGGTCACTAAATTGTCTAGAGGAGATGGTTCCTTTCCATGTATGATGATTTCCTTGATCCTTGCCAAACATTTGTCCATATATTTGAATTGTAGTTGGAGCTCATCTATCATCAAGAATATCTCATCTTTTGTGTTATTTCATTCAAGAAGATCTTTGTTCATGAGCATCTTCAACTGACAGTAGAGATCCATAGTGTGCATGTATTGATTTTCACATCCCCTTGTATGGCCTATGTCATGCACCCAACCACCCATCGTTGCTATGACCTCAGAGTCAGAGTGAATGTCACACTCTTTGATTATTTCCTCCTCCACCTCATGTAATTCCTATTGAACCTATGTTGGAGTTTGCATGTGGAAGAGTCAAACTATGGACTAAGTTGTGGCTCTTGCACCATTCCCATGAGAAACTCATTCACCAACACCACCATGAGATCTGGCCTATTAACGAGTCATAGTTGTTATTGTTCTGAGAGAGGTCAAGACCACCGTTGACCCAAACCACGAACATGAGAGGAGGCCGCGATAAAAATAACCAATATATCTCCATAAACTATAACCAACCATAATTCAAAAGTATTTCGAGTCACTAAGACTTACAACATTTGCCACGGTCCCCTCCAACTTAAACCACCAGAATCGAGGAAGGAACTTCAAGAACATGAATTGAAACAAACGATGGGTGTGAGTACACAAACTAGGAAGGCCTAGTTCAACAACCAGGACACCCCCTAGTAAATCATGGGATAATTAGGAGACTCACGTACATAATAAGGGACAAACTTCTAAAAAAAATGCAAAGAAATTCAAAGGTTGCAAGTGTCCCAACATGAGCATATAGGAATTATCAAAGCCAAATTGAAGTACAGTGAAGACCATCATGAACCAAAGCGAGTGAGATTTGAGAATCTTCTTGTATCCAAACATCAATTTTCCATGTTGAAAATGCAACAAGAAAATCTAGTTTTGACTTTGCCTTGGTCAATTTAGATTAAAATTTGAATTTTTATTTCAACATAATACTTAGAGGTAGTTAACTGAGGTGACATGGCTCTTGTCACTCAGTTAACTCAGTAAATTCAATTTGGAGACACTTGAGTTCAGTTCCATGTGATTGATTGCTAATTTGTAGCAATCTATTTCAGTTAATTTGGGTTATTGTTAATTTAACTGGTTATAACTGTCAGAAGAACTAGTGGAGGTCAAGTTGTGGAAGTGGAACTTCAACCACACTCAGTGATCAACCCATTAATCAATCAATCAACCCAAAATAATTACTGCATGCAAAGAATTCGAGTTACCCGGTTGAGATGGAGATTCCAAGGCAGTGTAGTATCAGTTGTAACATATGCCCATGTGTACATGTGGTGCATGCAGTTAGAGATTGACGTAAGGCTATTGCGCAATTCCTTGGTGTGAAATTCCTAAAAAATAGAGGCAAATTCCCAAGGGAACAAAGCAATGAAATAGGAGCTTGGGAAGGCTTGAAATTGGCTAAGTGTTGGGTCAAGTTCAGTTAGTTAAGTAGATGGATAGACTATACACTTGTAGGGTGTGCTCAAGCTTGAGCAAGCATTGTATTTCTTCTCTATTCTCAGATTAGCACAATACAAAAAGTAAGGGGTTTTAAGCAGTTGCTTTCCCCTAGATAAATATTTTTGCATGTGTGATGTTTCCTTTTGTTGAAGAAAATGTAACTAGGTTCGGTATTTATACATGTAATTTTGATCTTTGTGCTTGTAAAGAAAAACTATTTTTGTGAATTATAAGAATGAGTTTCTTGCTCATTCCATAGGTCCAAGAAAGTCAAAGAGTCAAAGAGCTCTTCTTGGGCATTTATGAAATGTATATGAGTCAACCTAGAGTCAAGAATAGCCCTCCAAGACCAACACAATCCTCTTGATGACAAGCAAGCAAAACGATGAAGAGAATAATCAAGTCAGCTGACAAAATTGATATAAAGAATAGACAAGCCGACTCAAATGAAGCGACTCGATAGTTCATTAATTCATGTTGGCTTGAATGCATGCACATACACCTATAAATAGGCATTTAGAGTCACCGCAAAAGAACATATAAGCATCTCACATCTTTGTGAAGAAACTCAGATGGGTATGGGTCCGTGACTTTGCATATTTTGAAGGAGCACTCTCTCAGATAAGTACAATATAGATACCATCTCAGACTCACCTGAAATATCGCAGAGAAGTCTAAGTCTCCTCCTTGTTATAGACCTCGGTGCATTGTTGATGTAGTCTACTCCTCAGTGGAAAAGAGACGATAATAAGTTCGGTGTCATGATCAATGCAGTCACAAGTATACACCCTCAGCAAGAAGGATATCTATCAAACTTTGTCTCGGCCTTCATATAACATAAACACAATCACGATTATGATGATCATTGTCTCACTGTCTCGAAATATACATGGTAAAGAGGATCTCTGTGATCTTTGTGTTATGAAGCAGTAATAAGCTCATAGTTAAGACGAGTCTCTCAATGGAAGCACAATGATGTTGCAGCATTAATGAATGTCTTCATGATGCAGTGATGATGATCAAATCAACGATACAAAAGAAGAGGGTTGGTGCCTTGGTCTTGGAGTAAGCTCAGTCAGTCAAGGTTCATGGTCTTGGTGTTCGTCAATTGAATCTCTATAAGAAAAAATTTGTGCGGATTTTCCTCTCCAAGAGGGAGAGGTTTTGCCCCTGGCAAAATGCCAAAATATTGTGTCCTTGTATATCTGTTATGATAGCTATTTTATGAACTAAATAAGACACACTAATGTTAAGAAAAATGCTAATAATCCAAATTTTAAATTCCTCACAAATAGTTATCATGTTAAGAAGAATCGCATTAACTCCATGCACTATATTCTTCAACATGGTATAAGAGCTATGGTTGCAATCTAAGGAAGGGAATAAAAGAGACACTTAAGGATCAACTTCAAGAAGGACATCATAACAAGTTGAAGGAATTGAAAGACCAGTCTTGAACAAGCAGTATACAATAGCAAGACAATTCAAGACCAATCTTAGTTAAAGTGAAGTCTTAATGCTAGTACTCAAAAGTCAGATCACTCTGAATCTTGAGATGGTACAAATAGGTACAGGACCTCGATGATGAAGTTCTCCTCTATCAGTCTCAATGAGCACAACAAGTATAATGTCTCAACATTCTTGTGATCACGATACAATCAATGTCTCCACCTCCTCATAATCGTAATCCTCAACATACGAAATGATGTCACTGCGTAATATATTATTAGCATGCTCATGATGGAGAGATACTAACAAGTCTTGGTATCTCTGTCTCGGTGATCTCTCGGCATAAGAATTATGGCTTCAAATATCCTATAACACCACTCAGTTTCGATGGAAAGAATCATGATAATCCCACATTAGTGAACAATCACATGCACACAGTCTCAACTAAGAAACTTATCAATACTACAGTAATACATACATTATCTCAACAACCATGACAAATAAGATCTCGATGACAAACACAATTACATTCTTTGTCAAGGAGCAGTCATGATCCTAACATAGTTTATGATCTTAGTGAAAACAATGAAGAGACAATCATGATCTCGATAGATCAAAAGACAGATCTCCAAAATATATTTCAATAAAGACACAGTGCACAATTCGAATGAACAACACTCATAGACATCACTATCTCAGTACAGTGTTACAACGATATACTTGTCACAGTTCTGGATCTTGTCTATAAACATGATTTCAATAGCATGATGCTCAGATCAAAGCATGAATTTATTGATGTTGAATTATAATAAGGTCCACTTGTGGGATCGTAGTATCACAAACATGTCAACAATGTGTTTACTATAGAAGGAGTCGAAAGAACCAAATAGATGAATTAGGAATCAAGATGATCTCAAGATCATAAAGCAGTTTCGGTGATGACAAGATCACAAAAGTCATGATGTCAGAAGGTCTCCAAAGAATGTTTGCTAAAATGATACTAGTGGTTCATGATGGGAAGCTCAAGCAAAAGAAGCATCAAGGTGAAGATCTCCTCTTCACATGCCAAGTAAGTATCTTTCATGTTTTTGGTTTAATAGCTCTGCTTTGCAAGGAAATAGAAATATTGAAGGATAGTGATAGTCCTCATGAAAAAGGTTCTTGCATAAAATAAAGAGGATTGTCATAATCCTCGTAGAAAAGAGAAATCATTGATGTCTATGGAAAGGTATCTGAAGGTCAAGCAATGCTTGAATGTATCAAGAGACTCATAGGAACCATATGAAATCACTCAAAGGTCCACACATGCTAAAAGAGGATACATAAAGAGATATATGTGAAATCTGAAATTACAGTAAAGAAGGTCACATCACTTAGACCCACACAAAAGCTTGGTCCTCAAGCAAAGCAAGACATAATAAGTATAGCTAAGATTCAATGTTATAGAAAAAATTTGGAAGCTCATATCATTGAAAGAAGGAGGAAGTTGAAGAAAGGGGCCAAGGAAAGAGGGAGTAACAAATCCCTCCTATGAGTAAGATAGTATCCCTCACAAAATTGGTCTTATCATAAGCTCCTAAATCTTTTGTTATAATATATGACAATGATAATAAGATGCATCATGGCATCATGGAAGCATTAGAAACAAGAGCTCATGACATCACCATGGGAATCATGAAAGACAAAATCCATGGTAGACAAACATGTAGGATATAGCTCTTGAGAACCTCAGTGGACATTGAAGGAAAGGAAGAAATCATCTAAGACAAGGCTCATCATACATCAAGTCAAAAAGGAAACATCTGCCAGTTGGGGATATACAAGATCCTCAAAATTCTCTAATAGAATCCTCATCGTAGGGTTCACTAATATATATAGGAAGCAAGTTGTTATGAAACCAGCTCAAGAAAAGATAGAAAAGATAGATCAACGCCTTAGAATTCAGTCTCTTCGAGGGGGCAACCTCCTTTACATTACATAAATGAACAATTCTTGGATGATACAAATGAAAAGACCTCCTTTCTATATAAGGAGTCTAAGGGGTCATAACATAATCAGAGCCTACATAACAATAATAATATAAAGCCACAAAAATAACAATAGAGGGATTCTATGGGGCACAGTAATAACAATATGGGGACAATAGGGGCACAACAATATTAATAAGGGATACAACTACAATAGTAATGGGGTAATCGCTAGTATTATAGGACCCAACATGCCCCTCTCCTTCAAAAAAGTGTTGTCCTCAATGCTTGAGTAGTTCTGGATGCTTCTGTATAAAA
>APFE031082928.1:0-15729 GCA_000404065.3 Pinus taeda | reverse complement strand
CACGATGACCTGTTTGGAGCAGCGAAACCCTAGAATCCAAAGTTCTGATACCAAATGTTATGAAACCAGCTCAAGAAAAGATAGAAAAGATAGATCAACGCCTTAGAATTTAGCCTCTTCGAGCGGGCAACCTCCTTTACATTACATAAATGAACAATTCTTGGATGATTCAAATGACAAAACCTCCTTTCTATATATAGGAGTCTAAGGAGTCACAATATAAACCAGCCAACCTAACAATAATAATATAAAGCCACAAAAATAACAATAGAGGGATTCTATGGGGCACAGTAATAACAATATGGGGACAATAGGGGCACAACAATATTAATAAGGGGTACAACTACAATAGTAATGGGGTAATCACTTGTATTAGAGGGACCCAACACAAGTGTTTCAACAAGAACTCCAACTTATGGAATCCATGAGATGATGATGTGATGACATGAAGCAGATTAAGGGATTGAAGATCTCTTCAATCAAGGAAGTTGTTGGAAGAAGCCTCGATGACCTGAAGGTAAAATAAGGTATGTATGCTTATGTTTAATATTATAATGTCATGTCATATGGTTGCAAGTAACATGGATGATTGTTTCTATCTTAAAAAGCATGACCAAGAGAAAGAGGATCTCCTCCTCTGAAAGGATGCAGGAAGGCATAAGTTACACTAGATGAAATCAACATAATATGTCCTCATATGAAGTATGAGGTGGTTGACTACAATGAATAAACTCTAATTAAAAGCTACTGAGAATGGAATGTGTGAGGAAGGAAGAGATCGTGAGATATGCAACCCTCATGAAGGCGATCAACATCCAAAATATCAAGAAGACTTTACTATAAAATCTCCCGGAAAGATATGAAGACTCTTATGGAAAAGATGAAGACCCTTGACAATGGATATAATTGGGAGATGTGTCAACATGTATGCATGATGTCGATACCTACAGAAAGATGTCATGATGAAGAGCCATCTCGTAAGGTATGATTTGATGTTTTTATTTCTTGAATAATATCTGGATAATGCAAGGCTACTCAAACAAGAGTTGTAAATACAAGTACAACTAGCATTCATGTGATGGATGGAAGAAGCACGATGAGAAATAAGTATTCATATAACGAAGGTCCTAGATATGAAGAAGGCAAATTTCCATGAAGAAAGGAATGACATGACGAACTAAGGAGGAAAGTGATCGATGGTTTTTGCCTTACAAGGAAGAAGCTAAACTAACTTTCATAACATCAAGGAGAAAAGTTGATCAAGTAGCTAAAGGACCCATGAAGAAGAAGTTGTTGATGTATGGAAGAGTCCCTAGCTAAAAGGGAGCTCTGACTGGTGCCTGATCAAGAGGGAGCTTGGATTAGATCACCCCTGATTACAAAGGAGTGACAGTTGTATTTTCTATTTCATGTGTCATGCACTAGACCATGACTAACAATCGTAAGTCTAGGTGAAGGCCATGAACTGAAATGTAGACACATGATAGACACAACATTCTTGTTTTTACCTAGGAAGAAAGAATGGAGTATTGGGTAATCATCTGGCATCTGATGCTCTTTGAGGATGTGTAGGGCATCCAAGATAAGAGTAGGCAAGAGGGTCGATATTCTTTGAGGGTTGGGAAACTAAGATAATAATAGTCCTAGAAGGTCATGCTCAGTGAACAACCGAGTGGGTATGTAGCTTGAGAGACAATGACGAATACGTCTATAGTCATTGGTCTCGCCAAACTTGTAGCTCATGGTCTCGTGGAGAGATGCAGTTGTTAGTCAAGGCCTTGCATTGTGAAAATGTTGGTTGCTATGATGCTATACAGATTGGTTACCAATCTAATTTTTCTTAGAAATTATTTGAATTGAGAATGACCAAGTACCATTGTAAATACCTCCCTAGTTAAGAGGGAGTGTTGAAGAAAATGTAACCAGGTTCCGTATTTATACATGTAATTTTGATCTTTGTACTTGTAAAGAAAAATTGTTTTTGTGAATTATAAGAATGAGTTTCTTACTCATTCCGTAGGTCTAGGAAAGTCAAAGGGTCAAAGAGATCTTCACGGGAATTTATGAAATGTATATGAGCTAACCTAGAGTCAAGAACAACCCTCAAAGACCAGCACAATCCTCTTGAAGACAAGCAAGCAAAATGATGAAGAGAATAGTCAAGTCGGCCAGCAAAATTGATATAAAGAATATACACGTCGGCTCAAATGAAGTGACTCAACAGTTCATTAATTCATGTCGGCTTGAATGCATAGACATACACCTATAAATATGCAGCTGGGGTCACCACAAAAGAACATAGAAGCATCTCGCATCTCTGAAGAAACTCGGATGGGTACAGGTCTGTGAGGATGAGGAGAAATGTTCCTTGGTTGGAAAGGAAAAGAAAGGGAAAGGGAATAAATCCAAATACAAAGCATATTCGAGTTAAGGGGGCAAGAAGAAAGACTTGTCCAGAATCAAGTGCTTTCACTTTCATGAATTCGAGCATTATGCAATGAAGTGTCCACACAAGAAGTAAAGCAAGAAGACCGCAGAAAGAGCAGTGGATGAAGCCTTGGCTTCACAGTTTGAACTTGATTTTACCCTCATTGCATGCATGGCAAGCACAGTGATGGATAGTATGTGGTATCTGGATAGCGGTGCCTCATTCCACATGACAGGGAACAAAGAATTTTTCAGTGACTTGGAGGAGAAGGATCTCCAGATGCACATCGAGATGGTAGATGATGCAAGGTATAACGCAACCAATATTGGTACAATTACTTTTCAGAGGGAGTCTGGCTCCCCTCTCAGGCTTAAGGATGTGATGTTTGTACTAGGTATGAAGAAGAATCTAGTTTCCGTAGTTGTGTTGGAAGACTATGGCTATGATGTGATATTCATCAAAGGGAAGGCTTTCTTGAGACACATCACTAAGGGACAAGTGAAGCAGATTGGGGTTCGAGTGAAGAACCTCTACAAATTATATGTGGAAGATTGTACAACATTCAACACAAAAGAAAAGAAGGTCTAGAGCCAAGATGTCAGTGAATTATGGCATAGAAAACTTGGTTGTTTGCATCGTGGCACTTTGAATATCATGCAACATATTTCTACAGGCCTCCCCAAAGGAGCACTAGAGCAGTGAGATACATGCAAAGGGTGTACGTTGGGGAAGTACACAAAATCCACCTTCAATGATCGGGACATCAAGGCGCATCCAGCCCTTGAAAGGATCCATTCTAATGTCTGTGGACCTTTCTCAATAACCTCCATTGCGGAGCACAAGTATTGTGTTATATTTGTAGATGATTTCTCACAGAAGTGCTAGATCTACTTCATGCAGAATAAAGACTAGACATCCTCCAAATTTGTTGAATTTAAAGAACTTGTTGAGAAAGAAATTGGAAAGAAAATGAAGCCTCTCAGGAGCGATAACAGAGGTGAGTACGTGTCAAATGAGTTTAAAAATTTATGTGCAAAGGAAAGCATTCGATAGGAGTTGACAACACCTCATAACCCACAATAGAATGGGATGGCTGAGAGGAAGAAAAAAAGTATTGTGGGAGAAACAAGAGTGATGTTGCATGACCAAAGCCTACCTATGCACTTGTGGGTTGAAGCATGCAACACAACGGTCTATTTTCATAACAGGATTCCTCATAGGATTCTTGGCATGAGTACACCGGAGGAAGTTTTTTCAGGGAAGAAACTAGATGTGTCACACTTCAAGATCTTTGAATCATCAGTTTATTGTCATGTATCCAAGGAATCAAGGAAAAATCTAGACCCAACAACAGATTTGGGCATATTTTTGGGGTACGCAAAAACACCTCATAATTATGTTGTGTACTTATCATCCCTCAATATGAAAATGGTCAGAAGGAATGTGAAATTTGATGAGGAGAAGGCAATGATGTGTTCTTGTGAGAGGGAGCTTCAGTGGCAGCCTGATCAGGAGTTGTTGGCTCCAAAGGAAGAACCTCATAAATTTGTGGAGCAACCACAAGTAGAGGAGGAGAGAGTGGAGACTATGAAAATTCCTAAAACCCATAATCCTTACTGTAACAACTAATGATATTTCTTCTACTTTCGAATTTAAGCTTCTGTGATCCATAATTTGGTAATTCATGAAATTTTTCGGAGAAAATCACATAGAGAATATTTGGTCGACGCGTTTCGAACCAACCAGTGTGGTTCATCTTCAGGACAAGATGAAGAGACAGATCTTAGATGAAGGTTAAATAAGAAAATAGGTCGACCTAGCTGTTAGGAGAAAAAACGGTTATATTTGACTCGAGGGAAAATAATATTATAAAACAATAGAACATCTATATACGTTTAGTGAAGGGGATTACTTTAAAATGTTAAATAATAATAGTTTAATATATATATATATATATATATATATAATAATATATATATATATATATATATATATATATATATATATATATATATTAATATATATATATATTTTAATTTTTTAATTAATTTTATTTATTATGTCATTAAAAATGAGAAAATAAATAAAATAAAATTAAAATAGGTAAATAAATACACCAAATCCTTAAAAATTTATTAAAATAGGGGTTCTAAAAAACAATATATTTATTTATTTATTTTTATTTAAATAAATAAATATCAATAAAAATATAACTACTTATTAAAAAAATGGCATATAAAATTAATATATATAAAATAAATAAATAAATAAAAGGACTAAGAAGAGAGGGTTGGAATCCAACAACTACTAAATAGAGAGGGCTGGATTCCAACCCTCTCTTCTTAGTCCTTTTTATTTATTTATTTAATATTATTAATTTATAATACAAATTTTTTTAATAAGTAGTTATATTTTTATTGATATTTATTTATTTAATAAAAATAAATAAAAAAAATATTTAAAAAAAATATATTAATATACTTATTTAAATAATTAAACTATTATTATTTAACATTTTAAAGTAATCCCCTTCACTAAACATATATAGTTGTTCTATTGCTTTATAATATTATTTTCCCTCCCGAGTAAAATATAACCATTTTTCCCCTAACAGTCAGGTTGACCTATTTTCTTATTTAACCTTCATATAAGATCTATCTTTTCATCTTGTCTTGAAGATGAACCACATTCGCTGGTTCGAAACACGTCGACCAAATATTCTCTATGTGATTTTCTCCGGAAATTTTCATGGATTTCTTCTACATTTACATGAACAAGTTATTTAAAGTTTCCTACAACAAACATTGAAATACATACACTACAACCTACACCATTTAAAATAATATGTCGAAACAAGAAACTGACCAAGAGAAAGATACAACACAAATGACACAATTGTTTTTTAACAAACATCCCCAGAAGCACCCAATGCGGGAAAACTGGTGCAATAGATCTCAGGGTTATTATTATTAAGCATAATTTATTTCTGAATACAACCTCTAGATGCCTTGTTGGCACTCCAGTACAAAGAATATCACTCGGCAGAATACATTATTGAGATGACCTCACTCTACACTACAAATCCCGGCTGATCTGGCAGTTGAACCAACGAGTCCCTGACTACTCCTGTGTTGCCCCTACGCAATCACTGCCTGGGCCTGTGTCAACCTCTAAGGCACTGAGTCACCTCTTTGTTGGAACAATTTGCTCTCAGGAGCTGACTCCAGCCCTCCCATCTCAGAATGTCAACCTCCTCAGCGAAATTCAGACCTCTGCGTGGAAGGCTTCTACACTGCTCTGTGTGGGCCCTGCATGAGCCCTTCCTGGCTCTGCATCACTCTCTCTAGGCACTGCACTGCCTCCTCTGTGTGTCTCTCTACCTCTCTACTGAGTATTCTTGGCTCTGGAGAATATCCTGCAGCCAAAACTCTCTCTTCCCCTCTGCATGATCACTGCGAAATCATTGCGATGCCTCTAGCTTCACCAATTTGATCTGACTGATCAACTCTCTGTGTGTCTTCCAAATGATCCTCGAGCCTCCTTGAATAATATTCTTGTTGACATTCAACGACCCAGATTATAAGTTAATCAATGGCTAAGATCATTTCATCTTGATCCTCATCTTCTTCTAAAAGTTACATCCACAGTTAGATTAATACCCATTAATTATTTTAATTTCCTAAGTTTAGACTTAAGGACCCATTAAAAATAATTAATTATTTTAATAAAACTGTCTCTGGGTGTAATTTCCCAAAACACTCTCTGTGTTCTTTGAAATACATGTGCCCAAGCCTCCTTGCAAAATTTGAGACTTAGAGAACATTCGATGCTACTGGAAATCAACACTCCCTCTCAGTGATGAATGTGCTCTAACAATGCCTCCCACTGAAGCATCACCCCGACTTCATAACATCATCCTCTGTGCTACTGATGTTTGACATGTTGTCCACCAACTACTGCGCTGCTACTACAACTGTACTATTGCTAACCCTGCCACTGTTAACATTGCATATGTACTACAACTCCCTTTGAATTTTTGCATCTGTGTTGTTGCTGGCACTGCCACTACCAACTACTACTGCACTGCAAACTATTGTTGCTACTGCATCAACAATGAAAAAACATCCCAAATTACTGAATAAGTTTTCCACACAGATGCATCTTGATGTTGAAGATCTGACTGTTGCTAGTTGTACGCTATCCCTTTGAAGCCACTGCATTGCTGCTGCTACTGCACTGTGCCTCCCTGCACTACTGCAACTCTGCACTAAGCTGCTCAAACTTGGCATTATAACCACTGCATCTATTGCTTCAACACTCCTCTGCACCATCTGACACTTTGTCCATCATGCTACCACTGATTTGGGCTCTCGTAGCAAGGTATTGATCCGAGAGGTGGGCTCCTTAAGGATCCTGCCCATATGTAGTTCTTTTGAAATACAACTCCAAATCGACCCACCTCCCTCCTGGAGGTATCTCGATTGTAATGGTGAACTCCTCCTCTTCAATCTTGGCGGGTGCATCCTTCAAATCATGCTTCTCATCTTTGTCTTTCTTCCTGAGAGGACACTGTGTTGTGTAGTGACCCATTTCACCACGCTTGAAGCATTTGATCTTCAAGATGTCCTTCTTCCACCTCCACTACTCTTGTTGCCCCTTGGATGCAAGGGCTACATTCTCATCCTCCTCCTTGGGCTTTGACCCACTGCTGCTACTTCCGTCAAGCTTGCACTTGACTAGATCTCTCCTTAGCTCTTCTTGCTTGAGAGCTTCCCACATACTATCCTAGTCTGGCAAAGCTGCCCTGCCTAAGATGCTCTGTACAAATACCTGCCACTCTTCTAAGACTGAGTTTAGGGCTAGTAGACCCCACAACTGCTAACTCATCCCAGGTCTCCTGAAGCTTTGCGAGGAACAAATCTATGTGTTCCCCCTTCTGCATCTGCGCAGATCTTAGTTTCTGCTCTAAGTACTTCTTCTGTTATTCAGAAGATCCTTGATACAATGTTGCCAAGGCATCCCACATCTCCTTAATAGTCCCTCTGCTAGCGATGTGACAAACCACATGATCCTTTACTCCATCAAGGATCATCCTCTTGGGTTTCACCAATTCTGCCTAGTACTTCTTCATCGGATCTATATCTGCAGGTACATCCACCACGTTGTTGACATAGGTCTTGAGAGAATGCTCATCTAGAAGGAATGACATCCTTGCCTTCCAGATGACATAGTTTAATGCTCTATCCAACTTGTCCTGATCTCTCAGCCCACTAGTTTCCATCTCTGCCACGAAAATGTCAAACTGCTCCTCTCTGTTTCTTACTACTGCTACTTAGCCAATAAGAAAATGGACTTCTTAGCGAGAGGTCTACTGACGAAAAATTCCCTCATTATGCTTATCCTCTCTGTTCTAATGATTTTATGCCCAACGAACTTCCTGCAGAAAAACTGCGTCCCACTAGCTCTTCTTCACGCTAAGGCTCTACGCTGCTCCTTCTGGCCTGACAAGATTTTGATCTAGAAGCCCTTCCTCTCTGTCAACTTACTCAGAGAGAGACTTTCCTCAAAAATTTTGCCCACCTGGCTTGGACTACACAATCCCTCTAGGGATTCGAACTGCTACCTCCTGCAATTATTTCGATCTCCTTTTCATCTCAGCGTTGGGTTCTCTGACATTGTTCTTCTTGTCTCACCTAAATCGCTCTGACACCATGTAAAAATTCCTAAAACTTGGAATCCCTACTGCAACAACTGGTGATATTTATCCTACTTATTAGATTTACATGAGAAAGTTATGTGCAGTTTCCCATGGCAAACATTGAAATACATACACTACAGCCTACACCATTTAAAATAATATGTCAAAACAAGAAATTGAACAAGAGAAAGATACAACACAAATCACACAGTTGTTTTTGGACAAACGTCCTCGGGAAAACCCAATGAGGGAAAATCGATGCAACAGATCTGAGGGTTTTTATTATTAAGCAGAAGTTATTTCTGAATACAATCTCTGGATGCCTTGGCGCCTCATTACAGAGAATATCCTTCGACGAAAGAAATTAGTGAGATTACCTCACTCTACGCTGCAAGTCCCGGCTGATCCACTAGCTGAACCAATGAGTCCCCGACTACTTATGCGTTGCCCCTATGCAGTCATTGTGTGGAACTTCATCAGCCTCTAAGGCACTGCATCACCTATTTGTTCGATCGATTTGCTCTCAGAAGTTGTCTTTAGCCCTCTCGGCTTAGAACGTCAGTCTCCTCAACAAATTTCAAACCTCTGAGCGGAAGGCTTCGACGCTGCTCTGTGTGGGCCATGTGTGAGCCCTTCCTAGATCTATGTCACCCTCTCTGGGCACTGCGTTGCCTCCTCTATGTGTCTCTCTGCCTCTCTGTTGAGTATTCTTAGTTGTAGAGAAGATTGTCTAGCCAAAACTCTCTCTGCCCCTCTCTGCATGATCACTATGATGCCTCTAGCTTCAACAATTTGATCTAACTGATCAACTCTCTGTGTGTCTTCCAAATGACCCTGAAACCTCCTTAAGTAATCTTCTTGTTGACATTCAACAGCCCATATTAGAATTTAATCAATGGCTAAGATCATTTCTGCTTGATTCTCATCTTCTTTTAGAAGTTACACCCACAGTTAGATTAATACCCATTAATTATTTTAATTTCCTAATTTTAGACTTAGGGACCCATTAAAAATAATTAATTATTTTAATAAAATTACCTTCGGGTGAAATTTCCCAAAACACTTTCTGGGTTCTTTGGAATACATGTTCCCAAGCCTCCCTGCAAAATTTGAGACTTAGATCGCATCTGATGCTATCGGAAATCAACACTCCCTCTTAGCGAGGAATGTGTTATAACAATGCTTCTCGCTAAAGCATCACCCCGACTTCATAACATCATCCTTTGCGTTGCTGATGTCTAACGTGTTGTCCACTAACTACTGCACCATTGTTGCTAACCCTACCATTATCAACACTGCATCTGTACTACAACTCCCTTTGAATTTTTGCATATGTGCTGCCACTAGCATTGACACTGCTAACTGCTCCTACAGTGCAAACTGTTGCTGCTACTGCATCAACACGGAAAAACATCCCAAATTATAGAACAAATGTTCAGCATAAATGTATCTCAATGCTGAAGATATGATTGTTGCTAGTCCTACGCTATCCATCTGAAGCCACTGAGTTGCTGCTGCTACTGCACTGTTGGAATTCTGCACTACACTACTCAAACTTGGCATTCTAGCACTTCATTTGTCTCTCCAACACTCCTTTGCACCATCTGACACTTTTTCCATCCTGCTACTACTGGTCTGGGCTCTCATAGCAAGGTATTGATCCGAGAGGTGGATTCCTCAAGGATCCTTCCCATCTGTAGTCCCTCCTGGAGGTATCTCAACTGTCATGGCAAAATCCTCCTCCTCGATCTTCGTGGGTGCAGCCTTCGGATCATGCTTCCCACGTTTGTCCTTTTTCCTGAGAGGACATTGTGTTGTGTAGTGACCCATTTCACCACACCTGAAGCATTTGATCTTCGAGATGTCCTTCTTCCACCTTCGTTGCTCCTGTTGCCCCTTGGATGCAAGGGTTGCATTCTCATCCTCCTCCTTGGGCTTCGACCCATTGCTTCTACTTCTGTCAAGCTTGCACTTGACTAGATCTCCCCTCAGCTCTTCCTACTTGAGAGCTGCCCACATACTGTCCCAATCTAGTAAAGCTTCCTTGCCCATGATGCTCTGGAAAAAGACCTACCGCTCTTCTAAGAATGAATTTAGGGCCAGTCTCACCATCTCAAAACCTTGAGGTGTAGACCCCACAACTGCTAACTCATCCCAAGTCTCCTGAAGCTTTGTGAGGAATGAATCTATGTGCTCCCCCTTCTGCATCTGCGCATATCTCAGTTTCTTCTCTAAGTACATTTTCCGTTGTTTGGAAGATCCTTGATACAACATTGCCAAGGCATCCCACATCTCCATAACAACCCCTTTGCTAACGACGTGAGAAACCACATGATCCGTTACTCCATCAAGGATCATCTTCTTGGCCTTTGCCATTTCTGCCCGGTACTTCTTCGGTGGATTTCGATCTATAAGTACAACCACCACGTTGTTGACATAGGTCTTGAGAGAATGCTCATTTAGAAGGAATGACATCCTTGCCTTCTATATGACATAGTTTGATGCTCCATCCAACCTGTCTGGATCTCTCAGCCCAGTGGTTACCATCTCCGCCACGAAAATGTCGAATCGCTCCTCTCTATTGCTTATTGCTGCTACTCAGCCAATAATAAAATGAACTTCTTGGCGGGAAGTCTACTGAGGAAAAATTCCCTCACTGTGCTTCTCCTCTCTCTTTTGACAATTTTCTGCCCAGCAAATTACATGCAGAAAAACTGTGTCCCACTAGCTCTTCCTCGCACTTAGGCTCTGCGTTGCTCCCTTTGGCACGGCAAGATTTCGATATGGAAGCCCTTCCTCTCTGTTGACTCACTCAAAGAGAGACTTTCCTCGAAAATTTAGCCCTCTTGGCTTGGACTTCGTAATCCCTCTGGGGATTCGAACTGCTACCTCCTGCAGCTATTTCAATCTCCTTTTCTGCTCAGCGCTAGGTTCTCTGGCACTGTTCTTCTTGTCTCACCTGAATCGCTCTGATACCATGTGAAAATTCCTAAAACCCGGAATCCCTACTACAATAATTGATGATATTTATCCTACTTGTTAGATTTACATGAACAAGTTATTTGCAGTTTCCTACGACAAACATTGAAATACATACACAGCAGCCTACACCATTTAAAATAATATGTCGAAATAAGAAACTGAACAAGAGAAAGATACAACACAAATGATGCAATTGTTTTTGGACAAACGTCCCTGGAAAAACCCAATGTGGGAAAATTGGTGCAACAAATATGAGAGTTTTTATTATTAAGTTGAACCAACGAGTCCCTGACTACTTATGCGTTGCCCCTAGACAGTCATTACGTGGGCTTGTGTCAGCCTCTAAAGCACTATGTCACATCTTTTTTGGATCGATTTTCTCTCGAGAGCTAACTTTAGCTCTTCCGCTCAAAATGTCAACCTCCTTAGCAAATTTCAGACCTCTGCGTGGAAGGATTCTACGTTACTCTACGTGGGCCCTCGTGAGCCCTTCCTGGCTCTGCATCACTCACTCTAGGCATTTTGTTGCCTCCTCTGTGTGTCTCCTTGCCTCTATGCTGAGTATTCTTGGCCTCGAAGAAGATACTCCAGCCAAAACTCTCTCTGCCCCTCTCTGCTCACTACGAAATCACTGCAATGCCTCTAACTTCAACAATTCAATTTGACTGATCAACTCTCTGTGTGTCTTCCAAATGATCCTCAAGCTTCCTTAAATAATTTTCTCGTTGACATTGAACAACCCATATTAGAAGTTAATCCATGGCTAATATCATTTCATCTTGATCCTCTCCTTCTTCTAGAAGTTACATCCACGGTTAGATTAATACCCATTAATTATTTTAATTTCCTAAGTTTAGACTTAGGGACCCATTAAAAATAATTATTTCTTTTAATAGAATTGTCTTTGGGTGGAATTTCCCAAAACGCTTTTTGGGTTCTTTGGAATACATGTTCCCAAGCCTCCCTGCAAAATTTGAGACTTAGAGCACATCTAATTGTACCGGAATCAACAGAGACATCCATTCAAGTAGAGATATCCAGAGAAGGAAGGAAGCGGACAAGGGAAGATGATAGATTATTGTAGGATGTTAGAGAGGATGTGGGAGCACCCACATCACAGCGTAGGTAGAGGAGGTTATCGGATTAGTACACTAGCTACATGGCTCTGATGTGTGAGCTTGTAGAGATTGAGCCATCTTCATTCGAGGAGGTTGTAGAGCAACCAATATAGGTTGATGCTATGGTAGAGGAATATGATTCCATTGTTAGAAACAATATTTGGGAAGTGGTCCCAAGACCAACAGACAAATCAGTGGTTTGTTCGAGATGGTAAAGCATGCAACAGACAGAAGCATAGAGAAATACAAGGCCATATTTGTGGCCAAGGGGTTCTCTCAGGTTGAGGGAATTAACTATAAGGAGACATTTGATCTAGTAGTAAGGTACTCATCCATCAAGTCAATTATAGCACTCTGAGCACAGATGGGGTGGCAGATCCACCAAATGGATGTGAAGACAACATTCCTCAATGGAGTTATTGAGGAGGAGGCTACCATTTATAGGCAACTTGTGAGTTCACTTATGTATTTGGTGAACACACAACTAGACATGTGTTATGCAATTAACCATCTTAGTCAAGCTATGGTATATGCTAACCAAACTGAATTGGAAAGAAACAAAGCATGTGTTGAGATACCTCAGAGGCACTACTCAGTTTGGTCTTTGGTATAGACAGGCAGAGGAAGTGAAGCTGCAAGGCTTCACAGATGTAGATTGGGCAGGGATTCAATCAGACAAGAAGAACACATCAAGAGGAATCTTCAACATTGGGTCCCCAACAGTTTCTTGGTACAAAAGGAAGCAAAGGTCAATGGCACTCAACTCAGAAGAAGCATAATACATGGTTGCAAGTCAAGCAACATGTGGGGTGATCTGGATGAGGAAGATACTTCTTGGCTTGTTCGGTTAGATGATGGATCCTACTATGATTCACTGTGATAATCAGAGTTGTATCAAACTCTCTGAGAATCCTGTATTTCATGATCGATCCAAGCATATTGATATCTGGTATCACCATCTATGAGATTGTGTGCAGAGGCAGATTATGTTGTTGTAGTACATTCTGACAGAGGAACATGATGCAAATATTTTGACAAAGGATTTTTCAAGAGGAAAATTTGAGTTCCACAGGTGCAAGATAGGGCGGTTGATAATCCCTTTGTTGTTGAGAGGGAGTGTTGAAAATGCAGCAAGAAAATCTAGTTTTGACTTTGCCTTGGTCAAACTAGATTAAAATTCGAATTTCTATTTCAGCAGAATACTTGGAGGTAGTTAACTAAGGTGACATGGCTCTTGTCACTCAGTTAACATAATAAATTCGAGTTGGAGACATTTGAGTTCAATTCTACATGATTGATTGCTAATTTGTAACAATCTATTTCAGTTAATTTGAGTTATTGTCAGTTTAACTAGTTATAAACTACCAGAAGAACTAATGGAGGTCAACGTGTGGAAGTGGAACTTCAACCTTATTGATCAACCAGTTAACTGATCAATCAACCCAAAATAATTGCAGAAAATTCGAGTTACCCAGTTGAGATGGAGATTCCAAGGTAATGTATTATTGATTATAGCATATTCCCATGTGTACAAGTGGTGCATGCAGTCAGAGATCGACCTAAGGCTATTCCACAATTCCTTGGTGTGAGATTCCTAAAAAATAGGGGCAATTTCCCAAGGAAATAGGAGCTTGGGAAGGCTTGAAATTAGCTAAGTCTTGGGCCAGGTTCAGTTAGTTAGGCAGAGGGATAAACTATACACTTGTAGGGTGTGCTCAGGCTTGAGCAAGCATTGTATATTCTCTATTCTTTGATTAATTCAATACAAATAGTAAGGGGTTTTGAGCAGTTGATTTCCCCTAGATAAATTGTTGTGCACGTGTGGTGTTTCCTTTTGCATGTCTATGATTCTTGTTTTAGATGGTGAATTAACTTTTGCATATGAGTAGAATAACTTCAAGTCTCGTGATTTAGCAAATTTCATGAGCAATATTGAATCTACACATTAATTTCTACAGTCCAAATCTGACGACATACATGGGAGATGATTGTTTAACTCACATTAACCAAATACTAGGTTACAATGGCTACACCACCCTCATCTCCATTGCCCCCCTTATTACCCCATCAAAGGTCTATCTCTTTAAAAGTTTATTTTGGAGAAAAAGTCATTTTTAACAAATATTACAGGATCATATTCGCTTTAACATTAATATTCCTTGAAAAATATTATGTGTTTTATAAACACTAGTTGTCTATACAATTTTTTTCTTAGATTTAAATTTACTTAATTACATTGAAATTCCATTTTACATTAATATATTTATTACAAATAAAATATATTAAGTTATAATAAACATTTTAAAAATAAAAATAATTATATTTTTGTAATAAAAAAAATTAATTACAAGTTATTATATTGAGATATTAAATATATTATTAATTATGTTTAAAAAACCAGTCTAGATTCATCTAACTCTGGATCTATCATGTGCCGAGAGGGATGAAATCCCTTTAGGTGCAAACCTTCTTTTTGGAGTGTGGAATTTGAGGAAATGTTTGCACCTCGAGGGATTTGATCCCTCTTGATGCAAGATAGATCCAGAATTAGATGGATCTAGACCAGTTCTAGTTAAGGGCCACAATGACACATTTTTAGATTATCATTATTATGTATATGATTGAGATAAACTTCATACTTTGAAATTTACATTGTGTTTTCTTTGTTTGACATGACTATATCATCCTCTTATTTAATTTTGTTTTTGTTGCTTGCCTTTAATGGTTTGTATATTTGCGCTTAGATGCTTTGTGAGTGGTTTGTGTGTTTATGTGTTTGGATTTGGATGGTAATGTTACAATTGTTGTGTTATATTTCTATATGTGTATGTAATTGTATGTTAGTAATTAGTTGGTGATAAAGAAGGGAGAAAATATTGTCGATAGTTTGCAAGAGGGTTTATACTGCACATATATTTCATTTAATTAGGTATCACAACTTTTGACAATTAATAATTCTTAATAGTGTCCCTCCAAGTATTACTAAATATATTTTGAAGAGTAGTTTTAATAATTTACTGCATCAATATTACTCTTGAAATCATTTGTTTCATTGCTAATGTTTGAAATAATTTATTTCCTTCAAAATATTTTTATGCATTTTATTTTTATCTATAGTTTGTTTTGCAAAATTCAAGAAATAATGTAATTTTGATTTTTTTTTTTAATGAGTGGTCAGATTTACAAAATCTTTAAATTTTTAATGTAATTTTTCTATATTAATAAGAAGAGCTTCGGCGTAAATCACATGAAAAAAGACCTTTGTCGACGCGTTTCGAACCAACTAGTGTGGTTCATCGTCAGGACAAGTTGAAGAAACAGATCAGGCCTAGCATGTTAAATAGACAGAGCAAAGACTCCAACGGCTACCTAACGGCTATTTTTGACTCTATGACCCAGGCCAAAATTATATTCATACATTTATTATTATTTTTAATTAATAATTCTATTTCTAGAAATAAGAGAAGTTAGGTACAATTAATAACGGAGCGAATAGAATCCAA
>APFE031082921.1:65259-79675 GCA_000404065.3 Pinus taeda | reverse complement strand
CTTGCTGATTGTCAACTGCTGCATAGATTCGGTGGTGGCTACCTGTTCTCCCCATTGGTTCTTTTCCCTCTCTTTTGTTGTTACCGGATCGAAACTCAGGGCAGTCTCGTTGATAATGAGGCCCTCCGCATCCCCAACAAGTGATGCGTGGTGGACCTTGAACCGAATGTTGTGGAGTTCTTTGGAAAGAGTTTCTTCCCCTGGAACCCCTACCCCCACTTGTTGTTCCTCGCCTATGACTTTGATTTGTATGTGCCCTTGAAGCTGTGGGTGAAGCTGCACTAGAAACCATTGAAATCCCTACTGTTGGTGTTCTAGATATAACCTTGTTTCCATATGGTGGGGGCCTCCGACTTCCTCTCCTCGGGAAGGTACGAGGGGCCTTCCCCATAAACCCTGTTTGACGTGGAAAGATGGCTCTGCCTTCACCCTTTAAGTCTATGTGTTCTTCGACATAACGAGCCTATTCTACAGCTTCTGCCACTGAGGATGGTTTCCACATCCGCACCATTTCCCTAATCTTAGGTCTCAATCCATACGTAAAACGATCTGCTTGGCGCTGGTCAGTATCCATGTATGAGACATACTTGACCAATTCCATAAATCGGATTTCATATTCTTCTACAGTACGACCTCCGTGTATGAGGGCATGGAAGGCTCCTACCTGTTGTTCTTCATAATATGCTGGCAGGTACTTCTTCCTGAACTGCTCCTCAAATAATTCCCAAGTAACTGTGTCTGGAGTGAGGTGTAGTTGACGCTCCAAGTTACCCCACCAATTCAGAGCACTATCTTTGAGTTGGAATATTGCTATTTTGGCTTTGGAATTGGAATTGTAATCCCTTAGTGAAAAACACCTTCCCATCCCCTCTAACCAGGTTTCTGCATGCTCACTGGCACGACCCCCTGCAAACTCTGGGAGCTTAATTTTTTGGAGTTACCTCGTAATGTCCTCCACTGGAGGTCTCCTATCATACTCTCTAGATCCCTCGGGGTTCCCTAACCCTGATGAAGGGTGTTCCCCTTCCATTTCATTTGTTTGGCGTCCTCTTAAGGTTTCATTAATTGCTTCCAGGGAACGCAGGATGAGAGTCAATTCTGGCGAAGGTAATGGGTTATTCGAAGGAGGTCCTTGCGAAGACTCCCCAGGTCCTTGGTTCCTTCGCGTCCTCACCATTTTGATATGCTCAAAATCTGCACGATATCTAAGACTTATTAATCCATTCTAGGACTTGTCCCTCTTAGCTGACTCATATACATGATAGTCATAAGTGTTTATTTTATGTTTATTTATTTTTAAATTAAATAATACCATTACGTAGAAACCCTCAACAAAACCCCCTAATAATTCACATTTGAAACATCAAGAAGTTAATATAGTTGATTGGTCATTTACATCCATCCACTGTACAAACACATCAGGACCAACAATGGGAGTGTCACTATCTCAGTCCGAACCACTCTCAGGAGTAATCAAGGAAAATCATCACTCACTCTTATCAAAATCCAAATCCTAAATGACTCGTAAGTGTCAAAAAGAGCTGTATAGGTAAACGTGAAAAAGCCAAATGTTTAACGACTTCTAGTAACAAAAGTACAATTTGTCTAAATGGCATATAATGAATGATTGAAAAGAGTCTACAAAATATTCTAGTCTACATTTTAGTAAATATGAAGATGCCTTTGAAGAATAATGATAAAATCATCAAGTTATAGTTGGAATTAACATCTATTATGCCCATCAACGAGGTAGTTGAAATTGAATCCTGAATGATTCACTACTCATTTAGATATAATTCTATCCAAGTATCTATGTCTTTAATGTGTTCTTAATGACAAACATTCTCCCCAAGTAATTAGTTTCCTTTTAACATATAAAAAGATTATGAATATTAAAAATGATTCCTATTTATTGCTTGGCAAGTCAATGTGAAGAACCCTAGAACATCATTATTTCCTTAAATGAGAGTAACTACGCACAGGGAGGAACACTTTGATACAAAAACTCTTGGATTTGTCATTTGATCTCGTTAGTTTGTGATCTCCAACTCTAATGCAATGACTAAGTTAGCTAAAATGCCATGACTGAGAAGAAGCAACATCAGCAATAGCAGGGTTTAAGAGAAAGTCGAAACCATCCATGAATGATGGTACACGCCTGAAGGTTTTGGGATAGGTGATGGCACAGAAAGGATATAGATTTAGGATCTTGCAAACATTAATATAATATTTGAAAAACTGGCTGTGAATATTATATTTGGTAGTTACATAGCATGAATCAGGGAATTGTGAAAATAATGTCTGTAGGTGATCATTCTGAATATCCAGTCATCTCTTTGTTGCGCCTTTTTTGAAATTTTGACGAAAAGGGCACCTTTTTAGGGACAAATGGATGAGTGAGTAGATATGTTGGAGTATGTAGGATGCGATTACAGTAGCATTCATCTTCTAATAGAAATGACGATGTCGATCAACTTCTCATGTTGAGATAATCTGTTCCATTGTATGAAGTTTCAACTTTTAGATTAGACTTGGCTATGCAGATTTCAGCTAGATATGGCATTTTTATAAAAGATATAGCTCTCTTGAGATCGGAGCCAAAGCAGACATGCTGGTCCTCCCTCTCTGCTTATGTAGGAAAGGGAAGCCTGTGTGGCCTCTATTTGGTGTCATGATGTGTATTTCTTTTGTAATATTTCTTTAGCAGATCACATTTTTCTGTAAACATGAATGCCCTTCATAGCATGATTTAGTGGTGGTTTTAGAGGTGTTTTTGATGCTTCTGATCAGTTTTGGTCTTGAAATGAGATCCTTTAATAAGCGTTCTGAAATGAGATACTAGTTATAGAGAGTTATGACTTAAAACAACTTGATGTCCCATGTGGTAAATTGTAAAATCTACAAAAAAATGTAGGTACAAGAATCTGACTTGGGTATGACAACCACCCTACAAGTGCCTTAGCACTACTAGATGATTAGTCTTGGGATGGAAAATGTATGAGGGTTAAAATAGATGCTTTTGGGACCTCCCCTCAACCAAAATATCACTAAAATGTGAATTTCCAGCAAGCTGAAAATTACGTTTTAGAAATCTAGATGAATACCCTCTTGGTTTACACACCCAGAATTTTCCGGATTTGATTTTAACAGTTAAGTATGGTTGGAACCTAACTTGAGAAATGTTAACTATAGGCAAGCTATTTTCCTGGAAACTATTCCTGTTCACATTGACTGTAATGTCTGCCTGTCCTCTGGATGACACTGAGTAATATTAAACTATGTGGAAAGGAATGCCCATCTAAAATTACCTGTCCATCTAAAAATATCTTGATTGGGTGTACAGTGTCATTGTCCTTTCTTCAAGGTACACATATATTTTGCATCACTAGTCTATGTAGCAAGCATCACCACATCACCACAAAGGCCAATCTAGACCAATTGTATGGTTATCAATCAGAGATAATCATTTTTACCACTTCATGCCAAATAAGTTGGAAATGAAGCAGGCTAAAAGTGTTTATCTTCTTTATTTTCCAACACTTATATTTTACCTTAAACAGATTGATTATCCTCTTTGCAAAGCAGATTATTCGATCATTAGTTCCATTTGACCATGGTACTCAAATTGCTCATGTTAGATTCTATTTACTAATGGCAGAGCCCTATTTGTGTCAACCTAACATTTGTAGGCTCAATTATGATGGTGGTTGTGTTCAGCTTATTTATGAAAATTTGGTCTGAATCTAATGATTGTGTGATCTGAGATTGTTGCACTCTAGCATCTTGGATGAAGTTCAATTTATGAAATAGCGGATCTGTGAAATAATTACAGTCTTAATAAGAGTTACATTGAAGTTACTTAAGTCAAGTGTTAAGTGCGGCCTGCCTATATCTCTGAACTCTCAGAAGGCTTACTCACAACAGTGGAAACTCTATGAACTTGAAGCACAACATCTGGAGCTGTAAGGTTTTCCTTCTCCATCATGTTGGACGGCATTTTCAAACATATCTGTGGGATACTGTAGTTTCAATTCTAAAGGAATCAAAGGCTAATCAGTTCCATGTCAGTTATGAGCAGTAATTTCATTAAGGCATTCGTACTTGGCTTGTCTGAAGGCAGTTTCAATATCAACACATTAGGACCATGGATAGTATGAAGCATGAATCCTCATCACAAGGAAACAAGTTATTAAAAGAAACTTCAAGCACTCCTATTGACAGATAAACGTCTCATCTCTCAAGGTATGACATGCATTAAAATTGAAGGTTGATTTATATTGCAAAATCATATTAAGGTCTATGGCATAGAAACTTCATATAAGATTGAGGCTAATATTTTCATTAAAGTATATCCTCTCAATTAAGTGTGAAAAGACCTTGAGGGATCTTCAAAGAATTGTGGATCATCTCAGGCTTGTACAGTTGTGGCAAGAATGTGTACAGGTTAACAATGAAATATGGATCAACAAACTTGCGATATGCTTGGCAGACATCTTCAGATACACCAGTAGCACATTTTGCATCAGTAGTCATCTTCAGGGATTACTGTAGTGCATCACCAGTCTCGAGGACTTGATGAGAAATTGGATAACCTCGCATCATTAATTGTTATGAGCTTAAGATGGTTCTAATATTCTATATGGCTAAGATCTCTTCTCTTGCTAATCATACAGATAACCTAAATTGGCTTGAGAAGTAAAGTCAAAATTGTATTGCAATATGTGATGAACTCTGTGTTACTGATTCTTGGCTTCAGTTAGTGTTCATCAAACAACCAATGGCCAGTATCATCTTGAGGGAAGAAGTCAAATTTTCATCAACAGTTTAAAGTGCATTCTTTTGCAGCAACATTGATTTTTTTTTAAGAAATCTAGTACAGCAGCCATTATATATATATTCGAAACATATTTATGACCTTATGAATCTAGCCCATGCTAACATGCTCTAAATTTTAAATTTATCATAGGTCAAAGAGCAGTCAATGGCCATATTTTGTCCCTGTTTATTTCTTTTTCAGCAAAGATTTTATTTTCAATTCAAAATCCAAATCGTTTAAAGTTATGCATCCAGTCAAAATTGGCTACACAATTGCATGCATCGTCTATGCTTCCGCATTTGCAATACATGTTTAAAAGGGATGTTTAGGACAGAGATATCTGGTTTGAATTCCTTGTTACTATTCATATGGGCATGAACTAATCTTCCTTTTGAGATATTTTTCTTCTGAATGCATTCCTCAAGCAGACATGCATATGTGGAAGAGTTTGAGAACCGGTCCAATGAATGTAAAGAATGCATGCATTTTTCAAGTTGACCCTGCTCGCACACAGTTCTCACTCTGTTGTTATCGACGTTCATTGCTTTAGCTTTGAGAGCGCTAGCTATGGTGTTAATTCTGCTTTTGAGTTGAAGCATCGAATGTCACATTGACTTTATTAGAAGACAGTGAGAGTTTTGACAACATGGAAATCATGGTAATCCTCTCAAAACATAACTACCAAAGTGGGCGAAAAGCTAACACTTTCTGTTTCAATCTTATGAAACCAGAACCCAACTGATTATATATTTTGTTTTTGGAAGGATTGGAACTTCTTTTGATGAAGAAACATTTATAGATTTTGAAAGACTGGAACCCTTTTTTTTTTTTTTAAGAAATTAAGGAGTAGACTGTTTTAAAAATAAGACTGGTGCTAACTTAGAAATTCAAACAATTATGAGGCCTATTGCATGCACAAAAACAGCCATGTAAATTAGAGGATTTTGCCAAAGAAGCTTGAACTGTGAGTGAATAATGAGCGCAAATAATGGTGCAAATACCATACCTCTGTGCACCCTAATTGGATAGCCACGGACAGAGGCCCCCAGCAGAGAATAAGTCATAGAAATGAAAGTTATTTGAGAATAAAACCCTCATACCAAATTGAAACAGCTGACACTGTGTTCACGAATATAATTCTGGTTATTAACAATACTGTAAATGATAAAAGAATTACCCCTTCAACACAAGACTAAAACCCAGAATAACCCAAAGACTGTGATGCATACAAGCTTATAACGAAAAATAGAACCGTCACTTCCACCTATAGTAGAACCACAATATGGAAAAGAAATCGAAGCAAGCTGAATAATAACCCGTAGAGGAAATAATATCCATGGTCGCTTATTAGAATAGAGAAAAGAACAGCTGACCATAACTTAAATGTGAAAGTCAAACGACATATATACCTGCATATTCATGAGAAAAGACAAATGTTCAGATTTATACCACTTCAAAGCCGCAGAGTTTCCGGCGTCAAAACCTTACAAAGGCTCCTGCTCTTACAAATGAGCGGGCCAAAACCTAAGGTATTAAAACCGAAATTTATCGTTTACATTCTCACAGAGTACATACAGAAGAATACCCTTTATCGGGCAGCGGGTAACATGGAGTGCAACCCCTCCAGGAAAACCTGAAACCCTTCCAGGCAAAGTCTAGAAAACCAACCTAATAAGGGAAAAACAAAGTAAAATGCCACTTAAACAAGTGCATCCTTTTCCTCCACAATCCAGATAGTTAATGTGGACAAAGACATACCCGAATGGACTTCGTGCGCCATGTCTGGGAGGGGAGCTACCTCACCTTCACATTTGGCAGTGAGTAGAGTTGACCAAATCCCATGGGTGAGAAATCACCAGACCACCTCTACAACAGGCAGTAGGTGCAAGGCCTCCAACCTTTGGATCGAGCAACTTTCAAACGGAGCAGGGAAACCGAACAGAGTGCTAGTAAAGCCAACTTCATTATCAGTAAAGCAGTAGCCCAGAATTAACTCATTATGGTGACAGTATAGAGGAATATTGAAGATTCAATTCCTTTCCACTTCAATAAGAAAAGGGATTGAAGACGGATTAGTGATTGTTCTGCTAGGTGACTAATAATTTTGTGTGTTGAATGAATGATATTTAACTGACATTTTCTTGTTTCAGCTCAAAAGACAATGCCAAAGGTGTTAACCACAACAGCTTAACATCGACAAGGTCAGATTAGAGTATGAAAGAGGAGGTAAATTAAATTAACAATTTGAGAAGGAAGCCAAAATAAGGGTCCATAGGTCCTAGAGGTTTTAACTTAGCTCTGATACCATGTGTAAGAACCTGATTCCTATTATTAGAGCCTCAATCTATTATACACTAACAGATCTATTTTATTGTTGATTTGCAAGTAATAAAAGGAGCTTGCTGACCTTCTCACAAAGTTTTAAACATTTAACATCTTATCATTCTATCATAAGCAACATAAATTAAGATGAGCATTCCATTGATATCAACTTAACAAGAGTAGTTCATGGAAAATTACTTGTTCCAGCGGTTGATGACGATACCTTTGTCGTATAGCTCCAGTTGAACGCTCCTTCTCACCGACCCAACCGGATTTACCACCCAGTCAACTAGGAAACAAATTCCTAGCCCAGGAAACCTCCACAGGTTCCCTAGCCCTCCGTGCCCGAGTCCAACCAGATATAGTGTGTCCTCAAGAAGAATGTGCAAAACCAGATAACAATACTTTTCCTCCTCTCAAACCCAAGAAACCTCCATAGGTTTCCAAGGTCTCCCCAAAATCATAACAAGTCCAAGCAATCACAACCAACCCCCCCCACAATCATAAGAAAAACCTCCCAAAAACTCCCCCATTTCTCCCTTCCCCCTTCCCATTTTATACCCTCCTTCCCTTCTCCATCTCAACCACCTCTCATTAATATCATTCACTTCTCACCCATCCCTATAGTTGATTTCTCTTCTCCCAAGTAAGCTAGGAGTACATTTGGAAATGTGAGATGTAATTACATGGAGAGGACCATGTCTACTCCTTAGTAAATGTGAGGGTACATTGGGTAATGTGAAATAAATATATATATTGATAATGAGTTGGAGAGGAATATGTCTTCTCCCAAGAAAATGTGAGGGTACATTGGGGAATGTGAAATGTAATTACATGGAGAGGACAATGTCTTCTCCTTAATAAATGTGAGGGTACATTGGGTAATGTGAAATGAATACATACATTTATAATGAGTTGGAGAGGACTATGTCTTCTCCCAAGTAAATGTGAGGGTACATGGGGGAATGTGAAATGTAATTACATGGAGAGGACAATGTCTTCTCCTTAATAAATATGAGGGTACATTGGCTAATGTAAAATGAATACATACATTTTGAAATAATGGAAGGAGACCAAATTCTACCCAATATTCAATTTGAGAAGGTAAGTGGAGAATTTAAATAATGGAAATCATGAATTTTATATTAGACCTATATTTCTCAATATTTTTAGATAATGTAAACATTAACAAAATTTGTAGGATAAGATTTAAGTGGGGCATTACACTAAAGACATCGCCACTTTCAATATGGCTCTCCTCTTAAAACAATTATGGCAAGCATTGTTCGACGAAGGACTTTGGCAACAAGTAATTGGCACTAAATATATGCAGAACAAGGAATTTATTATGTGGTTGCGTAATGGTGCTCTAGATCCCTCACACATCTCCTATTCTTGGAAAAGCCTTCTATCGACAAAACATTAGTTTTTTGGTAATCTTAGGTGGGCAGTTGGTTCCAGATCCACTCTTACAAAAGGGCTTGACTCGCTCCCACGGTTGATTGATTCTCATATCCTATCACTTGATCTCATCATCTGCCTAAATAACATGGGTTTATTTGTGATCAAATATTTAACAAATGTGGCCCTATCAACTCCTTTCTATACTCATTGGAAAGAGGATCTACAGTCTGAACTTCCGGAGGCATTGTTACTAGAATGGTAGAATTACATAACCAATCTAAAATTGTCTAGGATAGTCCTCTTTCCAAAAGTAGACAAGTTGATCTGGTTTGGTGGCTCACAATAGGGGAGGGTTATTGTCAAGGAAGCATACAATTTAATCTCTAGGCCTGCAAGACAAATGCCAGTTTACCCTTGGTTGGAGAGGGCTTCAAAATGGAATTTTCCCCTCAAATTGAAATGCTTCTCTTGTCTTGTTGCCCATAAACGCATTCTCACATGGGAAATTTTATGCAATAAGGGTTTCCAAGGTCTCGAACAATGCAGTGATTGCCTCTCATCTCGGGAGGACATACTTCGCCTCTTCATTCTCTACCCCTTTGCCTCTTCTGTTTGGAATGGTGTCCTCCACATGATGAGATACGTTGCTACCTGAGAAGGTCCGGACATTATCATTTGTCTTGGTTGGTGGTCTCTGGAACACAAATCATATCGTTCATTGGCCTTCTTCATCATTTGGGGCATCTGGAAATCTAGAAATGCCTTCATATTCGACCATGTTCCACCGAACATTTGGAGAACCTATTGTAGTATCTTCTCATATTAGTCTGAATTTTTGGTTCACTTGCCCTCCCCCCCCCTCCTAGAGACCTTTGGTCCTCTTATCCTATAGGCTTTTTCGATGGTGCATCATCCTTTAACACTTTTGGAAGTGGAATGGTCATTCATATCAACCCTAACCTCTTTTATAGGTTTTATTGGCACTGTGGCTTGGGATCTAATACTTGAGTTGGACTTCTTGCACTTTGTGGGGTCTTCCATTGTGCCCACTCGCTTGACATCGGGTCTCTCTCTGTGTTTGGTGACTCTAAATTTGTTATTGATTGGGCTAACCACATGGGTTCCCTAAATTCTCCTGCTCTCGAGACTTGGAAATCTTGAATTAGAGATCTTACACTGGTTTTTCTTCATCTTCCCATTTTGCACATCTACCGATCTGAAAATAGTGAAGTAGATTGACTATCAAAATTGGGTTGTTGCTCTGATTCGGATCACATCATCTTCCAGCAATTCTACTCTAGCTCTTTGATAGGGGAAGGTTCCATCCCATTATAACATGCGTCTTCGACTCTAGGGTTCTCTATTAGGGCTCTCTGTCTAGAGTGAATTATGTTTTTAGGCTATGTTAGGCTTATGGCAGTTTTATGACTATGTCCTCTAATTCACAAATATTATGATCCGACTAAATATATTTCTCTATGGTGATTTTTGTTAACAAATAAATGATGTCTAATCCGAACACATCAATGGCCATTGAAATTTACTCTCAATAATATATGTACTTTCTTTTCCATAATAGAAAGAAGTTTTTTTTGCAGATTCTTTGGCAAAAATCACATAGAGATACTTTTGTCAACGTGTTTCGAACCAACGAGTGTGGTTCATCGTCAAGACAAGTTGAATGAGCAGATCTCGCTTTGCACATTAAATAGATAGGGCACAATATCCAATGGCCCAAATTTCTAGACAAGGTAACGGCTAAAATGACAGGAGATAGATTTGACTGGGAAATGGCTAGTTTGACTTGATAAGGGGTATAAACCTTATTTATTTAAATAAGTTAATTTAATATTCTTATTAAAATAAATATAAGTGGACCATTTTATAAATATATAATAAGTAAAATCAAAAAAATTAATTTCCAAATTGTTAGTATCAAGGTTATTAATAATATAAATATTAAAATAGAGGATCCATAAATAGGTTAATTAATTTTTTAAACTATAAGTTAAAGGACATATATTTATAAATATAAATTAATAAAATAATTTAAATGTTAGATATCCAAGTTCTTATATAAATATTAGTTAGTTATAAAAATAGAGTAATAGTTAATTATATTTTAATTAAAATATAAGTTAAAGGAATTAAAATAAAATTAATTTTATATTCATAGTCAAGAGCTTTTAAAATTATAAGTGTTAGAAAATTATTAGAAATTAATTAATAGTTATTAAGAAAGTAAAAAATACTATATTAATTAAATTAATTAATTATAAAATAGTTAATTTTTATAAATATTTAAATAAATGAATAGTGAAAGAATTTTTAAATATATAAATATTAGAAAAATCCGAAGTATAAATTAGAGAATTCAAATGTTTAAAAATATAATTATAATTTATTAAGGAAGAGGAAGAAAGAATAAAAACTTCACCAAGTATTTTTAAGAGGAGAAGAAAGGAAGAAAACCGCACAAGTATTTTTCAAGGAAAAAACAAAAGAGAGGGTGGAACCGTAACTTTGAAGGAAGACTTTATATTAAAATTATCTGTTTCAGTGCCTAGGCGGTCAAAATCATGTAATAAAAAATGCGTAGCGCAATCTTCCACGATCAGTTTTTATGTTTGGTACGTTGCCTGTCACCATTTTTCGAGAAGTTAATCAAGGTAGGTACATAATTGAGATAATGATAGAAGCACCGCTGTGATACAAGATCCCATTTGCATTTCCTTGATCGTAAGAGCAGGCACTGGAGGAGGACTTTACATTTCCTTGATTGTAAGAGCAGACACTGGAGGAGGAGAAATACTGAGGTGGTTGGTTTATTGTTCAGAGTTGTTTTTGGTTTGAATGAACTGGGTGCAGTAATTTGAAATATCTAAAGTTTTCGAATGAATATTTCACCTATTTTTAATACTATTAAACAATTATCTTTATCCCTGGGCTTACAAATTGCTGGTTTTTGGTTTCAGCCATGGAAAATCTTGATACTGAGCCACTACTGCTGCAAGAGGATTTCACAGAATATATAGAGGAGGAGAACACAGATGATTCCATGAACACAGCTCACCGCATAAGTCAGGGTAAGTTGAAAACAATTGGTTTGTTAGAAATTAAATGATTAAATGAAGAATAAATGAAGAAATTTGATGTTCACTGATACAATTTCTTTAATTGAAGAAAAAAGAAAGCACTGATAGACAATGTAAATGAAAATTAATGTTAGAAATTGTTGCAGATCCATGGTACCAGGTAGCCTTCATCCTGATAACATCAATGAACAGCGCGTATGTATTAGGATATTCTGGAATTTTCATGGTTCCTTTGGGATGGGTAGCAGGTATCCTGGGATTTATAGCAGCCGCCTTCATTTCTTTCTATGCAAATTACCTTCTTGCGCGCCTTCACCAAATTGACGGACTGCGCCATATTCGATACCGAGACCTCGCTGGTTACATTTACGGTATGTACTCTGTCACAACCTCTTGTAGCAATAGTATTATTATATTTCGAGGAAGGAAGCATCAATTGCACTATCTTGATATTGTTGAAAGAAAATTTAAATTTTTCTTTTTTTGGAGGGTATTGGGAGTTTGAATTTATGGTGAATGGGTGTATTGTTAAGGTTTTGAGTTCAAAGCAAATGGGTGCATTATTAAGGAACTTTAAAAAAAAAAAAAGTGTAATTAAAAAAAAAAATCAATTCAAATCCAAAAATAAAATGTTATTAGTTCAAATCTCTTCAAATCCAAAAAGAAATGTTACTAGTTTAAATCTCAATTTATTTTTTACAAATAATGGCTTAGTCTAAACAGATCACAATTTCATTTGGAAAATAATAAAAATTCTGACATAATTTTAAGAAAACTGGCAAAATATTTTGAAATTTCCAGTTACAACTGTGAAGCTTCAAGATTTTAGATACTTTAGAAATCCTTGATAGTACTAAATCCATAAAAAACTATTAAAAACATTTCCACATTAAAATTTCTTAAAAATTCTACCCTAAAATTATAATTTGGTAAACAATTCCCAAAACTAATAAAAAACACCCACCATTCTAATCAGTATACCAATTCCAAAGCTCAAGCACTGGGTCAAATTTCCAATCATAACAGGTAATTCAAAACTGAAACGCCTATCAAATTTTTATAATATCTCACCAATTTTAAAATCCATTTCTAACCATTTTAACAAAATTTGCCCATCAAATTCTGTACCTGGTTTCAATATCTTAAATAAATCTGTTACATTTCAAGAAACCGAAACCCCTTGCCACATCTGTAGAAGGCTTACTGTTGCTTAAGCATTAGGGTCAGCATTACTTTCTTTTGGGTTACGCAATCGGAACGGAATATTCACCCACCCGGTTCCATGGGCTGTTGCTATAGGACCGTGCGAATAAATGGATTGAGATATCAATTATAAAGCGTGAATGCACAGAGTGAAACTGGTGGAATTTTTGGGTGTTTACTGTTTGCCCACTTGAGTTGTTGAAGATCTCGACAGTACTTGCATTAGGTGTGGGTTACACTAAAACCTAAAACCTAGACCTCTGACTTTTGTGATGAAATTTTTGGACGTTCTCTACCTAATGTGGGGTTGATAACATTATGTCACCTAACCATGAAAAAACATAAAAACTAGTATTTGTATTTGCAGGGTGTAACGGAATGCTAATGGGGTTAAACGGAGGAGGGCAAGGCCGCATTAAACTGAGGGCGATTGACTTAAATGAAGGGTTGATTTTTAAAAGTTTTACCTGGAAGATCTCTAGAGTGTTGGTTTATAAATCTCTATGGTAGTAATTCATGAAATTTCACAATAAAAAACACCTTTAATAAAAAACACCTTTAATAAAGTATAGCATAATAAAGTATAATATGCAGCTTTGCTATTTAGTACCAACTTCTTATGTAAAAAATAATTTATAGCAATCACTGAATGTTGAATAAATTCATAAATTTAATAATGAAATACATTTAAATATGACTAAGGGAAGTAACAAAGTAATGGATTAGAGATAACTTTGTAGCAAAATAGAGATAGGTGCATAGATAATTTTGGATTAAACATTAGCCCAACATCATAGTTCCTTGAAAGTTTATTGAAATATGCTTGTGTACATTTTATTCCATCTTTACCTTGGGAGATTATCTAAATAAAGATCATTAGCCTCACTATAATTGCATTAAATGAACAAATTCATAAATTTAAATTATAAAGTTAAATTCTTTTTTAAATTCAATATAAAGATAATTTTTTTTAAACCATTTTTATTAATTAAATTAAAAGAAATATAAAAATTAAAAGAAAATAACCTTATTAAAACCCTTTTAGAAGTTTAAATCTATGTTTAAAATTTCAAAAATAAATAAATTTATATTTAAGATTATTCATTTAATTTTCTATACTTTCTATACTTTATATTTAAGATTATACACATTGAGTGAGCCTAATGGTTAAGAGCATGTGTTTCTTCCTAAAAGGTGAGAGGTTCAAAACAAGAGGGAGTAGAGTATGTATGCCTTCATAGACTTGGCAGTCAAATCACCACCAGATGGAGTAGAGTATGCAGTCACCACGAAAGGGAGTATAGTATGTATACCAGGGAGTAGAGTCTGTATACCTTTGTAGACTTAGCAGTAGAGTATGTATACGAGGGAGTAGAGTATGTATACCTTTGTAGACTTAGAAGTCAATTAGCTGTCAAATCACTATGGTGAGCCACTAGAGAGAGTAGAGTATGTATGCTTTGGTAGACTTAGCAATCAATTAGCAATGAAATCACTAAGCATATGATATATATACACAATAGTAATTTGATAAATAAATTTAAATGCTTATAATTTTAACATAAATTCAATTTTA